>JACXGJ010004169.1:0-47706 GCA_016801105.1 Esox niger | reverse complement strand
CAATAACCACAGGTGAGCTTGGAGGAGAAAGCATTCACTGGCCAATAACCACAGGTGAGCTTGGAGGAGAAAGCATTCACTGGCCAATAACCACAGGTGAGCTTGGAGGAGAAAGCATTCACTGGCCAATAACCACAGGTGAGCTTGGAGGAGAAAGCATTCACTGGCCAATAACCACAGGTGAGCTTGGAAGTGCCGCACTACCACAAAGGGTCCCTGGAGAGTGACAAGGCCAGCAAACCATGTCGGACACCAACCCCATCAACCATGCACACTGCTGAGACAATTTGCAAAGACGCGAGGAATCCAAAGAAATTGCCAAATGACGCATATTGGACCTCATCATTCCCCACCCCAACAACAAGTAAACCATTTTTGTTCTGTTTGAAAAGTAGCTCATTGAACAACCTGATATTACAGATTTCTGACTAAGACATGGTGCTGCATCTGCTTAAGCAGCTCATTCTTTTTTCCAGTTGCCTGTCACATATCCTACAGAAATTCACCATTATGGTTTACATTGACAGAGACAAAAGGCTAGCCTCTAGACACATTAGACTTGACCAATCAAGAGATTAAAAGGCAAGCTTCGGTTTTACTTATGTAGATGGATAGGTTTAGGGTTATTACAGGTTAATATAATGGATAAGAAGACATACATAATAAAAATAATGACATTTCCAGAAGCCTTGAACAACCTGTAGCAATTGTCCTGCAAGAACAGTATGCACTTTATATAGACAAAATCAAAGCAATTAGAAATATTTAAAAAGAACAATACATTTGCTGAGAAAATGCAGCTTAGAACATTTTGTTCTGCTCACTAATAACATACTAGGGTGATGGATTTCTAGAGTCACATTGAGTGCTATTAAATTTAAATTGGTCCTTGAGAAACCCACAGAAAAAGCATATGACTGTTCAAGTTTCAGATTTTCTAGTTTACTGCTATTATGATGAATTCCTGATTGCAATGGCAGACGCTGTGAATGATGAAAACACAGACATAAAGGTGAAATGCATGCACCCAAGTTATCCAGCAAGATAATTGGCCTTATCAAGTGCATTGGTATTTCAGCTTGATCCTCTGGGTAACTGCACTCTTTCTCTCATTAGGCTACTTTTAGACAGCTTCGCCTTAGGGTGCAACCGAACTCGCCTGTGGATTGTAGCCATATCCAGCATTACCACAGATCTCTCACAATGGGAGTCATACATTGAGAGTCAGTGGAGATTATGTGTCCCTGTCCCTAAACAGGCACATTCAACATAAATATTCAGTTATAATTTTGGGCATTATTAATGAATTTACTATATTATTATTCTTGTTGCGTTGTCCTGAGGAAACTGGCAAGCAGGCATTCGGTTGATTGCTCCACATTTTGTTTATCGTGTTCATGTGACAAATCAAACTTGACACTAAATATTTTAAAAAATGATGGCTGACTGTGTGAAAGATAAGCATTGATATGCAGCTATAGCCTAAAGATAGTTATAGGCTACGATTTTTAGTTTTTTAGATATAAACCCAAAGTTTATTCCTCCACATAAAATGATATATAAAGAATGTTATAACATTTGTTTTTATCTCATTTTGTTTGCTTTAAATAAAAAATAAAGTACATCATACATATCTTGATACCCGCCTTCCCTTAAAGATATGTCATATACCTGAATATAGATGAGTTGCAGGAGCCAAAAAGGGATTCCATAGAAATAAAAAAATAGGATCTCATCACCCTCAGGATCAATAGTTTTAAATGTCTTTGAGCTTTTGATTGTCCAACATCCACCAGAACAAAGAAAACATTTATGATACAAGACACCAAAATAACCAACATGTTGACGCAATCAGACCCAGAGAATGACACCTGTATCTCCTCAACAGGAGGTACAGCAATCCTCAATCCATCCTCTGAATAGGGAAATTTGAGCAAGTCAATTAAGATTAAGGTACAGTATGTGTTTCAATTTTGGCTGTTTATTACACACACACACACACACTGTTTGGTGTGATCTTGCTTTCCCCATATTCTTTCTCAAACATAGACAGCTGATACTGTATGCTGGCCATATGGGTGTGATGTGGGGGATCCGTAGGTGATGCTTGACCATTTCATGGGATTTGTCATGGCTTTGTCAGTTGTAGGAACTCATTTACTGAAAATTCTCAAATACAAAATAGATTCAATACAATCAGCTTAATATCTCACAGATAAAACAATGTTTTAATGCTACTTTAATATATTTTTTAACAACAGAACTATGAGATGGGTGTGGTGTCATGTTGCAATGAAATGGATTGACCCACAAATTATTGACATCCAATGGGAATCACATTGGCAGTTGTAGCAACATTGAAAGGGTAAGAGATCATTACCAGAGTTGGTGTATGTTGCTGTAATTTTAAAGCTCAGTTTGTGTTGTTGACATTGCACCCAATCCGATATATCAATGATATGTTACAGCAATTCAAGCCTTCATCACATAAATGGCACAAAATTCACCCCAGAGGACATGGTTTTTAAAGTGT
The DNA here is from genome assembly GCA_016801105.1 of Esox niger. Classification (NCBI taxonomy): domain Eukaryota; kingdom Metazoa; phylum Chordata; class Actinopteri; order Esociformes; family Esocidae; genus Esox; species Esox niger. Next base: position 45,173 of record JACXGJ010004169.1, on the reverse strand, counting down.
TTTCTTCTCCAAATGCCCTCATCAAGCCCCAAGGTTATGACAGACAAAATACTGTACAAACAAACATTAGCATGACCATAGAAAAACACCATTAACACGTGACAGAGTCCAAATAACATAATATGAATAATATCCCTTTGTGACCACACATTTTTTCTTTTTCAAGAATTTTCAAGTATAAACTGTACACTGCAATCTATTAGTAACTACCTCTAGGTCGATGTTAAATGGTAAATGCCATACATTTTGCTAAGAGATGCTACATTGCTAGATTGCTATATTGCTACATTGCAAATGGCCCCCCCTAAGTCCAAATAGGCCTCAGGGGGGCCCATTTGGTTGGCTTAAATATAATTATTTATTAGTCTGTCAATCTTGGATTTTAGTTCTACCTACCTAAAACATTAAACAATAAACGTTGATTACCTTTTTTATGAACAGTAACGTAATTGATTTTTTTTTTTAAATTGGCCCAAGGTATGGGTCCTGAATGTTACATTTTGTCCCGTGCCCTGGGATTCCTGTCAGTGTCCCTGTAGGTATGGAAATGAAATGATTGAATCTGAAGACTGGAGATACATGGACTACAGGTGGTCCGGAGATAATGGCACAAGGGCAGGCTTACTGCTAAAGCCCCACCCACACCAACAGACATGCACACACACATCAAAACACATACTGTACACACATCTCACTTTGCTATATACTCTAAAATAGGACACCAAAAATTGTACCCCTAAAATTCATAATTTTACAAATTATAACACCAATTTAACTTTAGCCCCGCAAAAATCTTAATCTCAAAATAATCCCATTTCAAACCTTAACCTCAAATGGTTAAGGTTTGACCTGCTGTCTATTAACCTGCTGTCTATTCTGGAGGATTGCAATTGAAATTAAGGGTGTTTCAACAGCATATATTGGCTAGCTATCTTCAGCCAGGCAATTACATAGGCAGGGAAGTTCAAGCACTGTGTGCATATCTGTAGTGGGGAAAGAGGGCCGTGGCGGGTTAACAGCACACAGTGGGATTATGAGGTTATTACAGCTTTATGTGGAGTTCCGTACTGAACATATCTTCACAACCACAAAGCACAAATATGCCTGGCCGGAATCCAACCAACACACGGTTGTTATTTCCTATTTAGCATTACATCATTAGCACCAAACCATTAATTCATTAATCACGAATTAACAAAGTTAACATTTTCATTAACGATTTAACGTATAAGTTAACTGTGAAAATCATTATTGGACTAATTAACTTCTGTTACATTTAACTTCCGTTAACTCAAGTCCGCTAACCAAAAACTTCATAAATATACTTTTAAAAGCTTCAGTCTGGAGTGGGGAATGAGAACAAATCCAATACATGCTGTGCTAAATATCTAGATTATATTTTCAAAGTCAAAAATGTATTTCTCTCCAGTAAGATTGTGTGCTAGTTTCAAAGCTTCAGTATGAATGACAAGAGTGAAAATACACTTGAGAACACTCAAATTATTTGCAAGCAGCTATTTGTGTGTTGAAAACATCATCTGTGATTTGCCAACAAAGAATGGCTCTCTAGTATCTGTGAAATCATCTGTGATTGGCTATTCATTGTTATGCTGGGGCGAGTCCTCACAAAAATGTAATAACAATAACGTCACTTTACCTTGCCTCGCCTTGACGGAAAAGGACAAATATAATATCATTAGTGTTTTTAGAGCACAAAATGTTTTTATTATAAAATAAACTTTAATGTTTGTCGCAAACATCCATTATATTATTCAAGAGGGTTAATGATATAACTGATCAACGATTATCAAAGTTAATGGTTAGGTGAATGGATTTACGGAAAACAAATACAACGTTTTGATTAACTGTGCCCAGCTATGGTCTTTAGCCTTTGTCTGAACCTTTGGGGCTTCCTACAGCCCTACACACAGACAAGAAACTCACATCTTGTTACGTTATATTGTATAACAATATGTATAACAATATGTACAACAATAGCTCTCAGGGCTAACTGTAAGCATCAACGTTCAAACTATTGGCAACGACTGCAGCCCGGCTCTGTTTCAAACAGCTGGCCTTGCAGAGACAAAGCCTTCCCAGTCAGACCTGCAGGACTCTAACTGACCTGGTGTGACAGCCTCTCCAGCACACTGCCCTACAGTTATTAGGAACATCAAATCAGTCCACCAATCAGTGAGGAGATTTGGTATCCCGAGGCGTTATTGCAGTGATCAATCTTGTCTTGGGTCCAGCGGTTTAATTTGGTCACCTGCTGGCCAGTTGGCCAACAGCCTGGACCGGGCTTGAGGTGGGTTGATGACTGGACTTGGCACCGGCTGAACAGTCTGTTAGGGCTGGGCTGGCTCCGCTTCCCGCCTCTGAAGCCAAGGTGGGGGACTAATGGAGCAGATGTCGGTAAACAAGCAGGTCATTGGTGGAATGGGTGTGAGAGGTCCCCCCCTCCAAGGCAGAGTCTTCTCTTTAGCGCTCTTTTTACGAGGCGATATATTTTGGGGGGAGAAAGAGAGCACATATGGTGGAGGGGTGAACATCTGGCAAGTGGGACATTCATCTTTGATAAAATTCACTGTTTTCTGGGCAGCCAGAGAGGAAGAGCTGGTGAGAGGTGCAAACAGGGTACACAAAATAATTACATTTCTGTGAGCATTCGTGAGAAGATAAGTGGCAAAGCTATAATTCAACCAACGTACTATTTCCTTGTTGTACATTGTACCGAGCAGAGCCAGACTAAGCCAGTTTGAGCGCGGAGACTATTAATAAATGATAAAAGCGTTAGCACTCTGGGTTGACAGTGAGCGCTCGTCCACACTCGTTGAATATACAATATTTGTTGTCCCCCTCGGGTACGCTGCTTCCTGTCTTTTCCACCGTTTTTTTCTCCAGCTGCTGGAAAGTTGGACTAATTGCTAAGGATCTCCTTGGTTCTGTCAATCTACCTCTGTCCTCCGCATCCTTACCACTTCCTAGGTATTGGCAGCCATAATAAAATCAGCTCAGACAATAGAGGAAGATTACAGGCTGAATAGTCTCCTTCACAGCAGCACCACAGGAGGAGAAAAAGGAGAGGGACAGCACATACGGAAAAAAAACACGCTGTTTCATTAGACCCTGAACAAACACCGCGACTGCAGAATGAATCCTAAATTACAATTCTAGTTTACACCCAGACCATCTGGCAGGGCCTGGCATATTTAAATGAGCAGTAAATTGGCCAATTGAAAGCGGCGTGCACCGGGGTGGCGAAGGGAAGGTGCCCCTGGGCTGTTGGCTTTGTCAGAGCTCTACTCTGTTTAGGTAGATGGAGATGTTATTGAGCAGACCCTGAATGGAACGTCCTAATGGAGCCTTTCACCGTGTGTGTCCGGCTGTCTGAACAAAAAGGTAAATAAAAGGGCCCCCCTCCACCCTCCCCTCTCGTCCGCGCACACCACCGTGCCTCACCCCGAGTCCATTACGGCAAAAGGCAACAAGCCCTCTAGATAAATAAATAGAAAAGGATGCTCTGGTGTCCCGGGCGCTGCTGAGGCAGTGGAATGGACGCTCACTGTGGTGATTCTGACTTCCACGTCTGAGAGGCTAAAGCCCCATACAGCCAGCCAATGAAGTGTATGTACAGTATACAGCCGCGAAAACCACTGTGGCAGCGATTATTTCCTCTATCCTGGATCACTGATCTTGAGAGGTTTACTGCACCTCTCCCTCTCGTTCTCCCTCCCTCTCCACATCTGCCTCTCTCTCCAGCTCCACCGCCACCTCTGTCTCTATCCCTCTTCGTCTCTCTCTCTCACAGTCATCCTCCACCTCTCTCTCTCCGTCTCCCTCAGCCCTGAGCACGGAGTACGGGAATCTAGTAAGCGGGCGGCGATCGGCAAAGCGGCCGTCTTAGCAGGCCTACAGGACCCAGGTCCTCAATATCAACGTGTCCTCCTCCGTCCTTTGTCTCCGTCAGAGAGGTCTCTCTCCCCATCAGTAGACCGATGAAGAGTGGGAGAGAGGGGTTCGGTCCAGAGGACACAATGGTCACAGAGGAGGATTATTAGATCTGGATGCAGCTGAGGCACGGCAGGCATGAGGAATCCCGCAAGGGCTTGTTCGAACTCCCAGGCAGGACCTAATGTAATCAGCACCACACACACAAACACATGCACACACACGCGCACACACGAGGAGCCAGTAAACACAGGAAACAAACCTCGCTCCTCTCAGCACGTCTGCAACCGCAGAAATCATCATCGTTCAAATCTGATTGGGAGCTCGGAGCGTCCGTGCTGCAATTTACTTTATCAAAACAGCCAGATCTCCATTTGGTTCTGTTCACTCCTATGGGCCCTGGCAGCTTCCACTGAAGGGCAATCTGAAGGGGGTCTCAAGCGTGTGTGTGTGTGTTGAGGGGGGTCGTTAATTGGCAAGCTGTTTAATGACACGGTTTACATAGCCAGGATAAACACAGCCGTGAACTGGTGCAAGGGCATACAAACACAGGCAGGAAGGAAGTGGGCTGCATCTGTTGGTGTGGGCCGGCTGTAGCATGAGATCCAGCTCCGCACTAAAAAGCATCCCGTAAACACATCAGTCACACCCTTCGTTCAACTTCGTCAAGATCAATTATGTATGCTATTGGCTTGTGTCGCTTTGTCAATGAGGTGAGTAAATAAGGGGATACTGGGAGGATGTCCAATCGGCAAAGCACTGGAGAGTCGGACCACTCGCTGTAGCCAAACCAACAGCCAGACTGATCGTTGACTACTGTCATCCTCCGTAGACAGAGCTAACCGAAGACTCATGGCACCGCATCCTTCACTTCACTGAGTGTGGGAGACTTTCAGTGCCCAACATCCAACAATCCCAGCAGTAGTCTTGTGAAATAGACAAATCAGGGAAGTTACAAATCGTTTAATTTAATCACGTTGTGAATCTGTTGTTGCACAAAAAAAACACAAAAAACACACAAACACAATCATTCCCCGACATAAGTCATATTCCAATGGGTGGAACAGAGACAACACTTAACCCAGCCTACCCCCAGTGTGCCAGGGAAGATTGAAGGGTTGGCGGGTGGGTATAGGGAAATACTCCATCTGTTGCGGTAAATTATTAACGCCCCATTAACATTTCATCCATGCTGAATGTCTTTCATTTCTTAATTATGAGACTTTGGTTTTCCTCTCCCCCAGACATTTGACGTTAATTTCCGATATTCCATATGGAACGTTTGGAGAGGTTCAAAAGTTGGACTTCACATTGAGAGTTGGGAGAGTGGAAATCAAACTCCTGTTGGTTTAGAGGAGATTGGATTTGCATTGCTCATATCAATCCAAATTTAGTGTTGCATTTTTTAGCTGTATAAAAGATAGTTTATAACAAACTGATTTGTATCTCAGAGATATACAATACAAATCTCAAGTATCATGCAGTACAAGGCAATTACAGAAAAAATTCTAATTTATACACTACCATCCAAAGGTTTCAGGTCATTTAGAAATGTCTTGGTATTTAAAATAATTATTTTATTTTATCCATTAAAATAACATAAGATTGATCAGAAATACAATGTAGACATTGTTAATGTTGTTAATGACTATTGTAAATGGAACTTGCTGATTTTAAACAGAATATCCACCATGGCTTAATAAGGTCCATTATCAGCGACCATCACTCCTGTGTTCCAATGGTTTGTTGTGTTTGCTAATCAGTCTATTCAGTCTATTCTTGTTCTGAGAAATTAAGGCTATTCCATGTAGGAAGTTGCCAAGAAACTGAAGAGTTCTAATACGGCGCTGTGTACTACTCCCTTCATAGAACAGCGCAAACTGTCTCTAACCAGAATAGAAAGAGGAGTGGGAGGCCCCGGCGCACAACTGAGCAATAAACACATTCGAGGGTCTAGTTTGAGTAACAGACACCTCAGAGGTAATCAACTGGCAGCTTCATTGAATAGTACCTGCAAAACACCAGTCTCAACGTCAACAAAGAACAGGCAACTCAGACTAAAGATGGGCAAAAGAACAAAGACACAGGACAGAGGAAGATTAGAAACAAGTGTTATAGACAGACAAGTCTATTCGATGGTGGTGGTAAAGTGTGAGATTTGTACAGGGTAATGGGGATCTTGAAGAAGGAAGGCTATCACTCCATTTTGCAAAGCCTTGCTATAACCTGTGGAGGCTGCTTGATTGGAGCCAATTCCTGAAAAACATATTTGGCCAGTACTGCGTACTTTCTTTTTAAGGGCTAAGGTGTAACTGCAGAATGTGAATATACATTTTAGGGTATTTTAAGGACATCCACATCAGATTAACCATTTCAAAATTACAAAATCCATATCAGATGTACCATTTCTAAATAACACAAAAAGTATTTGGACAGCCAAATTTTCAACAGTTTCTTAAGCAGATGGTTTTGTTTGCCTGGGCATTGCATACATAAAAAGCTGTTAATGTATAGTCTTGATTCCACACTTTGTCATTGCAGTTACATTTTAACAGGGCCAACATGACAACTAAAACAGGTTAAATGCAAGTCACAGTGGTCAATCAGAATAAATACATGAAAGACAAAGCGAAAACATTAAACATGTCAAAATCAACTGTTTTGTGAATTAACAAAAAAAACTGAAAGCAATGGTGAGCTAAACAATGCAAAATCCAGGTAGACCAAGAAAAAACATTACCATGAATGATTGTTTGAAAATTTAACTTTTCATACAACCGGGGTGTGCAAGATTGTTTTTGACAGATTCATATATTTATGGGCAAATAGGGAACTGGCTAAATAGTCTTCACTGATGATGTAGCAGCAGAATTAATTCTTAAACGTAAAAAAAACATGGGTCAGGTACAACTAACTGCCTCTAAACCTACTGGCTGGTGTTTTGGAATTTCTTGAACTGATTCTTAATTCTATAAATGTATACACATCGGTGCTTCATCATCCACATCAGTGTAAAATAATATCCAAAATAGTTTTCTTGTTTTGCAACAAAGCTGCCAAAATACTATTGTAAAAAGATGACAATCTTATCAGTCCAGCACCTTTGCAATATAATTCAAGAAATCGCCAGTAAAAGTCATTAAGAAGTTTAAGTCTGTTCCACTGGCAGTAGCTGTGCACAAAACTGAAAACGTGTACAAGCTTATTTAAAAGACGCTTTGTGGCAAATCTCCCCTTTACCTGTGCTTGCGAGAAACATGAAGCACCTTTGGTATTACACACCTAAATGAGCTGTGGTGCAATAAGAACTAGATATTATTATTCATCTTTTGATTTCACATAATTACTTAACAGATTCCGCCTATGTCCACCCTTGTGAAAGCAAGGTGAACCACGTGATTTCAGGTTAAATACACAGGTCACTTAGAGGCGTTAAGTAGAATTACTAACAAAAACTACATCATGAAGATGAAGGAACAGTGAACGCAAATTCAGAATAAGGTCCTTCAAAATCTCCAATCAGGGGTAGGATAAAATATTATTTTCAAGGCACTGAAAGTCCCCCATAGCACAGTAAAGTCAAATATATGGAGAGGATATGGCACAACTGTAACTCCACCTAGAACAGGCTGTCCTCAAAATCTGAGTAAATGGAAGAATTGTCAGCGAGGTCAATCAAGAGGCTTATGGCAACTGTAAAGTAGTTACAGTCTTCCAGGATGGAGCTGGGAGACACTGCATACTGAAGCAAAGGCACTGGGGCTTCACAAAAGTAGCCTTTATGGGAGAGAAGCAAAAAGATATCTTTTGTTGAAAAGAAATCATAAAATCAAAGAAGCTGGGCGAGAAATGCACTGGTCAGGGAGGCCACCAAGAGGCCTATGACAACTCTAAATGTATAACAGTCTTCCACGGCTGAGCTGGGACACCCTCTGCACACAGAAACAGCAGCTTTTTGTTTCACAAAAGTGTCTTATATAGAAGATTGGCAATAGAAAGCATTTTTTAAAGAAACTCCAATCAAACGTCCACTAGAGTTTGCCAGAAGGGATGTGGGAGACTCTGAGACCAAGTGGAAGAAGCTTTTATGATCTGATAAGACCAAAATAGATATTTTTAGGCTCTGGTGGTGGCAGCATCATGCTATGGTGATGCTTCTCTGCATCAGGGCCTGGAAAGCTTGTGAAGATAAAGGACAAAATGGAGGCAGCAAAGTACAGAGAAATTCTGGAAGAAAGCCTACTGAAATCCGCAGGGGACTTGCGATACACCAGCCAAAGACACACCAGAATGGCTTTAAAACAAATGTCAATGTCCTGGCCCAATCAAAGCCTCTTTCTATGGAAGGAGTTGAAAATTGCTGTCAGTGGTCTTCATCCAACAAGATTTTGCTAAACATAAAGGGCAAACAATGCTGTTTCCAGTTGTGCAAAGCTGGTAGAGATTTATCCATGTAGACTAATGGCTTTCATTTCTGCCAAAGTGGTCCAAACAATGATTGCATAGTTATATGTTACATCATGAAATAAAAATGGATTTACATTTTTGCCACTGATTAACGCACATTTTTTTATTATGTCAAAGTGCAAAATACAATGTACTTATTTAAAACAATCTAGATTATTTTATATACATTCAAAATACAAAATGAACAATATTTGATTACAATACAGAGCATTTGGATATATTCTGATTCCTTATTATACTGCATCGGAGAAATAACCTCTGTGTAATTGTTACAATGTCTGTTTGAATTCCATTCCATCTTGTATTTTTATTTTCACTGTAAAGCACATTGAATTGTTTCTATGTATGAATTGTGCTATATAAATAAACTTGCTTGCTTGCATATTATAAAAGGTATACAACGGGTTCAATTGATTCTTATCAATCCACACACAAAACCCCATAATGACAAAGCAAAAACAGGTTTTTAAATCCATTTATGCAAATGGCACAACTATTCCTTTTTCTTTAATTCATGAATGACATTGATACAATACATATCAATATACAGTAGGTGACAATAAAAATACAAGAGAATCATGGAAACCCCTACACTTTTACTGCCCAAAGGCGTTCTGATCTAGCCTTTATTACCCCAAAAAATATGCATGGATGCGTTCTTCAAAAAGCCACCAGAAATAGTTGCAATATGACCGCAAACAGTTTTATTTTAAGCCTAATATAACATAGCAACTGAAGGTTGTAACCAACAACATTTCTGTCAATCCTGCAAAAAATCCTAATGCAAATTTTGTTTTGACAGCAATGGGGCTCAAACAAGGAACCAATTCATTGAGCAGCAGCGTCTCTAACCACTATGCTATTTAACAAGTGGTAGACAGCCAGTCAGTCGCTCAGTCAGTCAGAAAGAGAATTTCGCTCTTCATGGCCGGAATTGCTTAAGCAGTCTGGCAAAAAGAAAAGAAGAAGAAATATCCTGTTGATATATTCATATAAGTATTTCAACCATTTAGTATAACATTTGAAATTGAAAAGGTACATCCTTTTCACTGATCATCTTTGAGATGTCTACTTTCTTCAACTGATTTGGAAATGCACAGACTTTTGTATATAAGGTCCAACAGTTGATAGTGTATGTCAGTACAAAACCCAAGCCAAGAGGTCAAAAGAATGATCCACAGAGTTCACACACAAAACTCTGTCATGGCACAAATCTGGGGAAGGGTACAAACATATGTTTGCAGCATTGAAGGTCTCCAAGAATCAGTGTTAATATTGGCAACCTTTTTTCAAATGAGTCTCGTCTTAGTCTTCTTCTTCATCTTCATCTGCTTATCCATTGTCGGGCCACGGGGGCAGCAGCTCCAGTAGGGGACCCCAAACTTCCCTTACCCGAGCTACATTTGCCAGCTCTAACTGGGGGATCCCGAAGCGTTCCCAGGCCAGTGTCAAAATATAATCTCTCCACCTAGTCCTGGGCCCGAGTCCCCAAGGTCTCCTCCCAGCTGGACGTGCCTGGAACACCTCCCTAGGGAGATGTCCTGGGGGCATCCTTACCAGATGCCCGATCCAACTCAACTGGCTCCTTTCAATGGAAAGGAGCAGCGACTCTACTCCGAGTTCCTCACGGATGACTGAGCTTCTCACCCTATCTCTAAGGGAGACGCCTGCCACCCTTCTGAGAAAACTCATTTCAGCCGCTTGTACCCGCGATCAAGTTCTTTCGGTCATTACCCAGCCTTCATGACCATAGGTGAGGGTAGGAACGAAAATTGACCAGTATATCAAGAGCTTTGCCCTCGGGCTCAGCTCTCAATTCGTCACAACGGTGCAGTAAAGCCAATGCAATACCGCCCCAGCTGCTCCGATTCGCCGGCCAATCTCCAGTTCCATATTTCCCTCACTCACAAACAAGACCCTGAGATACTTGAACTCCTTTACTTGGGATAAAACCTCATTCCCAACCCGGAGGAGGCACTCCATCGGTTTCTTGCTGAGAACCATGGCCTCAGATTAGAGGTGCTAATCCTCATCCCAACCGCTTCGCACTCGGCTGTGAACCGGTCCAGTGAGTGCTAGAGGTCACAGACCGATGATGCCATCAGGACCACATCATTTGCAAAAAGCAGCAAGGAGATCCCCAGCCCACCAAACTGTAAACCCTCCCCAGCCCAACTGCGCCCCTCGATATCCTGTCCACAAACGTTACAAACAGGATTGGTGACAAAGTGCAGCCCTGACGGAGGCCCACCCCCACCTGGAACGAGTCCGACTCACTAACGAGAACCCGAACACAGCTCTCACTTTGGACGTACAGGAATTGGATAGCCCTAAAAAGGGACCTCCTCACCCCCTACTCCCGCAGGATTTTGTCATTTGGTCTAAAATATCGTGCAGATGTAGTCATATATTTATCAGTTAAATAATGATTTTGTCTAGTTATTGTCAAAATGATGAAAACAGTGAGCCATTTTAGTCAACAAAATAGCCTTTTGTTGACTAAAATGTCTCACTTTTAGTCACATTTTAGCACTATCACAATTATTGCCTCACTAACCTACCGTAAACATCCCTATATCAAATAAGGCTAATGGAACATATCATGTTTCGTGTGCAATGTTGATATTGCCTACAATTATACTGTACATTACAGTTTATTGCTTAGTGTTGTGCACAGTATGGATACGCGTGAAATTTCCAAAATGCAATTTGCCACTGGAAAATGTGTACTGCTCAGGCGTTATTGTTTGAGCAGTTTAATTGACATGTATGGAAATATCAATTTGACATGTAAGAAAGAGGGGAGAACTGAAGATTAAAAAAACTTTTTGATAGTTAACAAACGTCTCCAGGCACCACACCATGGTCTTTGCTTGTCCATATATGATGTGCTTTCAGATGTATTTTGATTACCCTGAAAGCGCATCATGAAAAAACCCAATGAGAACCTGTCCTTCCAAAATCCTCCAATCCAACAATGGTAGTTACAGTATATAAGAATATCATCAAAGATAATTTAGTCTAGCCTTGTTTCTGTCAACCAAAATTAAAATTAGTTCTGATGGCTGTTCTGCGTGGTGCTCCATGCTCTCTCGCTCTTTGGGACTCCACCTCACCGGTGTACTAACTGCCGGGTGGAGCAGATGGCAGCAGCGCACCCAACGCACCCTCAAAGCTGTTTAGACGTAGTCATTATGATGTCCATTTAGGTTGCTCATTTTCACCCGCACCTCATTGTGTTTGTCTTGTTGGAAACCATGTGGTTCATTTCAATCATTAAAAAAGAGACTAGCCGTTTGTTCTCTGTGTTTTTAGTTTTGTTTTTCCTCTCCATTTTACGCACTCTCTACCCTTGCACCTCACAGTAGTTTTCAGTTCATCTTTCAGTTTCTATTCAGTCAATTAACGTTTCGTCAATTGCCACTGAAAAATAGGTATTTAATGAACATTTTCGTCACAATTTTGGTTGAGGAAATTAACACTGTCAAGAACACAGTGGCCTCTGTCGTGTAAATAGAAAATCTTGGGAACCACCGCTAAAGCTGACTGCCCGGCCAAACAAAGGAATCGGGGTAGAGACGCATTTGTCAGGGAGGTGACCGGGAAAGTGATAGTCACTCTGACAGAGCTTCAGAATACCTGTGTGGAGATGGAAGAATCATCCAGCAGCACCAATCAGATCTTTATGATGGAAAAGTAAAATGCTCTTAATAGCCCGCTTGCAGTTTGACAAAAGGCACATGAAGAGAGCGAAATACAGACAGATCTTTGATGAAAACCTGCTCCCAGAGTTCTTAGGAGCCCAGACTGGGGCAAAGGTTCACTTTACAGCTGAACAACAACCCCAAGAACACAAACAGAGTCAACACAGGAGTGGCTTCAGGACAAGACTGTGATTGCCCTTGAGTGGCACAGCCAGACATTAACTCATTCTGAAAACATTTCTGAAAATACCTGAAACTGGCTGTGGAGAGACATTCCTCATCCAACCTGACAGAGTTTGTGATGACCTGCATAGAGGTATGAAGAAACAGGTGTACTAAGCTTGTAATGTCTCATCCAATAAGACTTGAGGGTTTAATCCCTGCCAACGGTGCTTCAAAAAAGCACTGAGTGTTAATATGATATTTGTAAATGAAAACTATTGTTTTGATTAATTGCAAACATTTCTGAAATCCTGTTATTTCTTGCTCATCATGGGATATTGTGTGTAGATTGGTAAGGACAAAATCAATTGTACCAATTTGAGAACGAGGCTGTAATGTAACACAAAGTGGAAGAAGTGAAGAGGTCCGAATACTTTAAATAACACTGAAAGACAATGGTCCCAAACACAATGCCAGAGCTACTGCACCAAGGATGAAAAAGTGTTACTTTTTCAGGACAAAAAAATGTTACTTCTTAACTGGCCAAGTCAATCACATGATCCAAATCCAACTAAGGATTCCTTTCACAAGCTGAAGACAAGGAGCAACTGAAGAGGGATCCAGTACATACAGTGCCCTCCACTTATACTGACACCCTCGGTAAATATGAGCAAAATGGGCGGTGAAAAGAATTGTTTGTAATTGTTGTATATCTTTCATTCAAAATAAACACTAAAATCAGTAAAATTACTGTGAAAAGGTTTTTATGTGAACAAACAAACAAAAAATATTTTCCTCCTAAATGTGTAACAGTTATAGGAACACCTAAAACTTATTTTGAGTCAAATCTAACTGAAGTAAATTCCCATTCCCATGAAGTTCACATGTCAGGGTAGGAACACTTCAGCTGTGACATCTTGTTTCACTGGGGTATTAACATGAGGTGGCACACAGGCCAAATTCCCATAGTCACCCATCACTACTGTATAGGAAATATTAGAGAATCATCCTGGAAGATGATGTGTTTCTATATTGACCCCAGGCAAATTGAGGACGATGGTTTGAGTGGTCAAAGAATCTCCAAGGATCACGGCTGGAGCATTGCAGACCTTAACTGGGTCTTGGGGTTGGAAAGTCATAATGATGATCAGACAGGGTTCCCTTTGCTCTCATCAAACAACAAACTCAAGCGCTTTCCTGGTTGCCAAATGTTACTAGAACTTTAAATGGACTAGAACTTTAAATGGAACTGTATTATATGGACAAATGAGAAAAAACACCAGGATGTAAACAAACACCAATGCTGGGTATGGCATAGATAGAAAGATAGTCATGCTGAAAAATGCCTCATCCCCACTGGTGGATCTTTGATGTTGTGGGGCTGTTTTTCTTCCCAGACAACTTAATTGGATACATGGTATCATGGACTCTATCAAGTACCAGCAGATATTAAATCAAAACCTGACTGCCTCTGCCAAGATACACACCTCAAAACCTACATACATTTTTTCACTGACCACAGAAACAAGATTTTGCTGTGACCATTTCAGTCCCCCGAACCAATCCACAAAGTAAACCTTTTGAATGAGCTAAAGAAGAGTGTCTGCAAGCGGGGACCTTCGAATATAAAGGATCTGGAGAGATTCTGTATGGAGGAATGGTCTCAGATTCCTTGCCATGTGTTCTCCAACCTCATTACGCATTACAGGAGCACACTCAGATCTATTACATTGGCAAAGAGAGGTTGCACTAAGTATTGAATGGAAGGGGTGCCAATATTTGTGCCACGCATATCTGAGATTTTTTCTTTTTGGAATATACTTTCACTTGGTTCATTTCACTTAAAGGTTAGATTTTTGTTCACATTTTGACTGAAATATTAAAATGATAAACAATTAAGATTGTTTGTTCACAGCCTGTTTTGCTCATATTTACCAAGGGGATGCCAATATTAGTGGAAGGTACTGTACCCAGCAGAGCATAGTGATATTTATGGGTCACAGACTTCATTTCAAGCAAACGACATGCAACAAAGTGCCAAACGGGACTACTGTATTATACATAATGTAGATCTGTCCAAATACTTTTGATATTGTAATATGGGGGAATATGTACAAAATGTGCTGTAACATCTAAATAATTAATTGGATGTAAATACCCTGAAATTAAATATGACAGTTACCACTTTACCCCCGTAGTCACTGTATCATTTGATATACAGAGTGCAACATTTCTGATTATTTAAATTTTTCTATTGTCCAAATGTTTAATATCACTGTTTGTATGATTCATAATCATAAAATAGCTTTAATAATAATAATAATAATAATAATACATCCCGGAGCATTGAGCATCTATATGGACTTAAATCTAGGGGAATGTTCTGGACATGTCATTCAGTAACCAACAAAGGCTGCCATCCATCCGTACATAAATACTGCCACCTGCTGATATGCCATGGGTGCTCCAGTCTGAGCATCACTATGAAACTGATCTGTAGCATGTGCAAGCGACAGCCTAGTATTGGTCCTTGCGTTAACGCTGTATTCATCTATTCAGACATCAGCCCAGGGACCTGTACCATTCCCGGCAACAGGGCCACTCCTAATGGGAATGTTGAACAGCTGCCTTTTGATGAGATTTAGAAGGTCAGGGTAACATAGACCTCAGAGGAACAACAACACACACACATTCCCTTCCCTTTCTCTGTGACATCCATCAAAATGGCTGCCGGGGGAGGAGGGGTTAATGGCTTTATTTGTCATGCCAGCCGAAGGCGTCAGCGGCCGTGCCCATTAGACGTTATGTCTCTATTAGGAGAACGTGAGAGAGCGGCCAAAATGGTTACTGTCTGCTCCACGTGGAGCAAAGCCAGCCAATGGAAACTCAGACTGCTACTCTAATGACAGGAGACTAGTCCCAGTCTCAGCAACACCTCAGGGCAAACATATCCTAGCTATGACCAGCGGCTAAAACAGGAGGGTAAATACAGAGCAACTAAATTCAGAGAAATTGATGAATAAATTGAATAAATGTTTTTGTGAAGGAGAAGCCAGTTCTCAAGACCACATCAGGAGATGGGAGTGAGTTTGCACTCTGCTTCTCTCCTATCCCGGGGGGCCGTTTTATCAAGAGTGTGGACATCAATTTGTTTTCCTTTGGAATGGCAAAAACAAGAACAGAAAAAAGCTGATAGGAATCTGGTGGAGTAGAAAAAAATCACAATTTGTCATTTCGTTTTACGACTCAAATGGCAAATAATAGACCCCATTCATGTCAATGGGGAATTTCCATAAAAATTGCTCTTTGGGCCAGAGTGGGGGAGTATGGGTCTGGGAAAAGGACTAGAGCTGTTTGTCTTGTTATAGTTCCCTCTCCTATTGGTCTGCTAGTTCACAGCTGCAGCATCGAGCAACGCCAAATCAGTAAAGAGGAGAAACACCCACAGAGAGGAACAATGTCTCTCTTACTGCATTCTGTCTCTCTCTCTCTCTGACTGTCTCTCTGTCTGTCTTCATCTCTCTCTTTCTCTCCTCAAGAAGTAGGACTGTCATTGTAAGAATCCTTAGAGAAAAGCATGGTTTCACAGAAACACTGCTTACAGCTCAAGGCTGAGAAAGCGAGGGAAATATATTTTTCTATCTCTCTCTTACTCTCTTTTTCTCTCTCTTTCATGTGGAGTTGGAACACTGCATTTCTCATGCTCACTTTTCTTAAGCAGATCAAAAATACTTCATCTTGAGGAGTGAAAGGATAAATACTGTATATAGATTTTATTTTTATTCATTCCATGGTGTGTTGTTACTGAAATGGCATGTGGCACATCTAAATAATGCAAATATGTGTGTAAAGCATGACGCTCACAGAGAGCCCCAACTGACTGCACTGATTTGCTTGCACATAACCATTATGTTTTCTGGAACATTCTTTATGCAACCCGCAAAAAAATGCTTCCTTGGTTATGTAGCATAGTATTTTGTAGTTGTCACTTATTGATGTGAATATTTAGCGGTGAGCCCTAATAGCTACTGTAGATTTTGTAGTAATGAGCATAGTACATCATGCCTACCATAGCCCACTCACTGATCAATTCCGTTTGGGGCTAACTGTGACATCTAGATTAATAAAATACTATGTCTACCAGGAGACGGCAGCATTTGATTCCGCTGAGTTGCACTTCTGAAATGAGCTGTAGGCTTACTACTGAACAAGTGATAAATAAGGCTGGAAGAAACTGAGACCACAAATGATCAGTCGCGATCAAACAAATTATACACCTACTACAGGCGGTAGAAGTCAGAGAGTTAGAACACATTTCAGTTTAATACATCACATTATTTGACAACTAAGCACAAAACCTACTGTAGTATTCCAGTTGATTTCCACAACAAAGGCATTTTTCCTCTGTTGGCATAATTTCTTAGAAAACTAGGAGAGGTGACTCTGAGTCAATACAATCGGCGAGGGCGAGGTCTCTGCCTTTCAGAAGACACCCAAGGGGATCGATGACAATGACAGACAAATTGGACCACTGTCAAAGACTCCCAAACACAAAGGATCAAACACACCAGAACAACTCTCATTAACCTGACAGAGTGTTTGGATGTCATCTGCCTTCAGCATGTCCAACCCCTTAAAGCACTTACTAACATTTGAGGTCCGACATCAGGTGTCAGTTTCATTTTCACCTATTGCTCTATCAATCTCTCTTTCTGCTTCTCCATCTCACTCTCACTCTCTCTCTCTAACAGGTTTGCAGGGCTTGATTGAAATATGCTATTCTAACATCGTTGGAATTTATGAGTTGTTTTCCTCCCAAGTGTGGACAGTAAATGCAATACATAATTGCATGCAAATTCGCAGCACTATGGATAGGTAAAACAGGCTCATCTCAGCCACTCATCTCTAAACGACATTAGCTTGGCATGTAGATCGTACTACTGTTGATCAGCCTGTCTGTCTGTCTATGCTTGTCTGTGTACACTGTGTGTGTGTGTGTGTGTGTGTGTGTTGAGCCTTTTAATAAGGACAGGTGGTTTGAGTACAACAATGAATGCCGACCACACACCCCAGTGTCTTCTGTTTTCCTAAGGGAATAGTTGTGTTAATAGGGCTCCCTTGTCTGCTTTATGAAGGTCCATGTCAGACTGAACCTTCCGTAGGGTTTTACTGCAGGGTTCAGTGACTGAACGGCTACTATAAAGTACATCAATTACCTTCCATATTGGAAACCTTGTATTCTTCACCACCGAATCGGCCCGCGGGCACAGTATAGCCCAGACCATGGGATCTAGAACAGTACCCAGAATCAAAGTATGCACACCTATCGAAACACAAAAGACGTATGTATTCGTTTTGCGTTACAATCCATGCGCATTCCCTGCCATTCTTTTTTTTGGACTGATATTAAATAAATCACAGGAGGCTGAAACATATGTTTTCCGTATTTATCTACAAATATCCCGAACCTCATCTGATCAATAACACGTCACACATGTAATTGGCTTTGCTTGAATGATCCACCGGCGTTCAGATAAGATTGCATTTGTATTTGTAAAAAAAAAAAAAAGATGAGAAGCTCACCATGCATTGGCTGGTGTGTGATATGTACAGTGTGTGCTGTTTCCCCCTCCTCTAGCCTGCTGCTCTGCTCTGCTGCTGAGTGAAGACGTCTGGTTGGGTCCTCCTACCCCACCCTGTGGTCTGTCACTGACATGCTCCTACCACCGACTACACAGTGGCAGGCAGGGAGAGGCCGAGAGGGAGCGAGAAAATAAGAGGGCAAGGGAAGGAGAGGGGAAGAAATTGAGAGAGAGAGAGAGAGAGAGAGAGAGAGAGAGAGGGGGGGGGGGGGGGGGGGGGGGGGGGGGGGGGGGGGGGGGGGGGTGAAGGAGAAAGAGGGAGATCGAGAGCAAGTGATAAGAAGTGCCATAGAGATGGAAGAGAGGAGATGCAGAGAGAAAGAAAGAGACAAAAACATTAAGGTAATTGGCGAGGGTGAGACAGACATAGAGGGACAGTAAGAGAACGGAAAAGGGAAGGGGATTACAAGAAAAAGGAAATAAAGGGTGATGTGGATAGTAAAAGAGAGCGCATAAGGGGAAGAAAGGAGAACGTATTTTGACCCAGATCCAGCCAGCCCAGACCTGCATCCAGCATAATCTCTGGCCACTGTATGATTTATAGGGCACGGCCGGGTGAATATTTCATTGTAATACATACAGGCCAGCTAATATCCAGGCCCAGTCAGACTGGTGCATTAAGGAGAGGCATGAATACATTGAGGTTGTTACGCCTCGCCTTAATCAATCAGGGCACACAGTGGGTGGAAGGGCTCAGAGAAGCGCTCTGTACTCATTATACAGACAAATCATATAGAACATTAGACATTATAAATTATACACAAACCCCGGGTTACTCCCTCCAACCCTAATAACCATGAATTCTCCACCAGGATGAGAATATTAGATGGAGGCCATAAAGATTTGGGTGTGTTATGGATATAAGCTATAGAAACCGCGAAAACAGCCCAAAAGCGCCTCTATAATAGGAAAACCCTGTGTACTTCAGAATATTATCAAGACAATATGGCTAAAACATGAGGCTTCGGTACAAGAGCACCTATTTCCATTTGCCTGCAGAGAAAACTGGGACTGCCACTCTAACGCAAACATTACAATATCGGCGAAATATACAATGTCATGAATAAAATTACATTTTTGTCATCCAAATGTGTCATTTTCACTATGCCTGAGAAGTCATGTGCCATTGGCACATTGTTCTGAACATTGACAATAATTCCTCGACCTGTAAGTAGCCACAAAAGTCCATCTCGTCCCTCTCTGTTTTGCTAAGAGGCTTATGCATGTCAAATTTCGTCGCTGACAAGAGAAACATGGCAGAAAAAGGCAGAGGCTGCGATAGGCCCGAGAGTCATCACATGTTCCCCCCCACAACTCAGAGAGAAAGAATGACTTCATTCCTTTTGTGGTGGAATCTGAGGATGGAGTGAGACGGGGTATTTTTGATCCATCTACTCCTGCCTTCAAAAAGATTACATTAAGGTTCCAGTCGGTTGACTGCAGGAGAGGACAGAGTTGTCCAGTGTGAGTAAATCACACCCGGTACCCATGAGCAGTACAGAACACAGTCCAGTCCAACAGCACCATGACTGGGACCGCCTTAAGGTATCAGCTTAGGATTAATCGAGACCAGGGGCAGAGGAATGGAGACTAGCCTAGTTTTCTCTGCTCAGTTCCAGCCTCATCCTTCCTGAAAAGCACAGTGTCCCCTGGAGAATTTAGGATGAAAACGGAGACTTGGAAAACGATGGCGTATTCAGAGCCTGAAATGAAGATACAGGTGTGTGTGTGTGTGTGTGTGTGGGGTGGGGGGTAGAAATGCGTTTGTACGCACATGCCTGGGTGATCATCTGTCAAATCTGTACGTTTTGCTCGTTTATGTTAGGCGTTTATGTCTACTTATTTGTGCGTGCGTGTGTGTGTGTGTGTGTGTGTGAACACGCATATGTGGGATTTCACAAGTTAGTGAGCAGACGTTTCCACTGGCAGCCACAGCAGAAGAGGCAGCAGGAGGCAGCTGTGAGGAAAGCAGTTCGTCAACGCTGTCTCACTGGCCGATGTTAATATAGCAAAGCTGGTAGAGGATTTAAGCGGCTTAGAAAGTACAGGGAAATAAACTTGATGATTCCTTTGCAGTTTGGCAGACTTTTAAATCCTGAACAGATGAAAAGCACATCGTACCTGACAACTGGCCTGATTAGAATTAGCTTGGAACTGGTTGAAAAGAAGAGAAAAAAAATGCTGTTCAAATTTTGGAAGCTTTATGGCATTGATTGAAGCATATCATCTGGGGGGCCGGGCAGAATGAAATAATATCTGCTCGAAAAGATGGGCAGAATTATTGCACATCTGTGATATCGTCAGACGCTACAACCGATCTTGTCATTAGGCTACATTTTCTGTCTGACTTCTAGACGCCGATTTGAACAGGTTTACATCGGTATGTCAATGTTAGCATGGAGCCCAACGTTGTGAATGAATTAGGAGATGACGGATAAATCCATCTGAACTCAGCTTTTGTTTTCATGTCTTTCATCGTCTGACTTGATAGTGGATGAATCAGAGGGCAAGGATCAAGGGCCCAACCACCTGATCAATATGAATCAGTAAACACATCCAATCAACTAACACGACAGCTAGGGCGTCAATAAATCTCCCGTATAGATTCGGTGCCAAGGTGCCACAGTTCAGCGGAACACGCGACGGTACGACGGACTCACAGTGGTCGGACGTCGAGGAATCAATCCCAAAGATGAATCCGATATGTCAACCGCAATGCGTTTCTGAACGCTGCGTATCACACTTCCATCATGGAGCGTGTGTCCGAAGTGTCACTGGACGTTGGCTGCTGATGTTTTATTGTTTGGGCCTTGTCATTGTATAGATGTCCTTTCTGGACTGTTGGATCTCTGGGCCGACCTGAATGTTGACCTCGTCAGACTGGGGGTCCGTGGGATGGCAGCTGCCTCTGTCGACCGCCTCTCCCCCGGCTGACACCCGCCTCTCCGATCACCCCACCCTCTCCCCACTTCCATACATAGCATACCATTTCTGGGTGTCACACAACCACACTCTTACCCGACGCTCCCGCTATGATGATACCCACGGTGACAGCCATAATCCCAGCATGTCGCGCCGCTCAATTACAGCCACCAGGAGGATGCGATTAGGGACACGGACGGAGGGGAGGGTGGGACGGATGCTGGGGAGATGGTGGGAGAAGGGGGGAGGCAGGAAGGGCTTATACAGCCATGAAGGGATGCAGACGCACAGACAGGCACTGCGGCAGAGGGTAAACCCCGAATCGGCTGTCACCATCCGACAGCGCACTGGAGCGGAGAGAGCCAAAGCAGCCAAGGGGGGGGGGGGGCGGGAGGACTGAGAGGGAGGGAAAGACTAGGGGCATTTGGGATATGGGCTGGGGTCAGGGATCCAGCTCCAAAACATTTCTCTCCGGCTAGCTAGTGCAAACGAGGAGCGGGCGAGAGAGAGAGAGGGCGAAAGAAAGCTAGAACGGGGGACAGAAGGCGAAAGAGACAGTGTCAATCTTAGAATTATAATGTCTCCACAGTGCCATTTACTGAAACTACGACACGGTAAACCCTCCCCGTTCCAGTGAATGTTGACTGAGAGGGTGCTGGCAGGAAGATGAGCAGTAATCAAGTCAACATCAGAACAGGCACCGTTACACACAGATCCTGCCAGCCGTACAGGCATCCAGCAGCCAACACACAAATCTGTGTTTGCCGAGAAGATTACACACATGTCAATGTTCAGGCCTGTGTGTTTGTCAGAGGGCGCGTCGGTAGACATCTAAACAGCCGACAAAATGTACCGTGGAGCTATTGATTATGCTCCACAGAGCGCGTGCGATTTGGAGCTTCGTTAACAATGTTTTGCACATCTGACTTTTATTTATTTTGCAGCGCAATGCAGTCCACAATAGTCTAGGTTCAGGTATTCAGAAAGGTTTGGAAAGGCTTAACATGAGAAAAACTACGACTGGAAAGTATCTGGCTGTGGGATTCAACACACAACATTAGCTTAGCCACCTGTTCATCATCTACAATGTGTTAGCAAAGCGCCGTTCTATATAACTGTAATTGCTCACACCATTGCTCCTAGTGGTCAGGTCATTTAGACATTTCAGCTTAACAAACATCTAATAATAACATGAAACGTAGCGTGATTCATCTGAAATATTACATAAAGTGAAATAATACATCAGACAATGTCCATATGCGATTCTGTCTCCCCAGAGAGAAGAGTTTCTCTATTCCGACGGGGACCGTCGTTCTCTTGTCAGGTTCTGTTTCACTGATTCTCCCGTTGACCCAGCATTCTCTAACCAAGGGGCTCAGCAGACACACATATATGGACACATGCGCACACGCACGCGCACACACACCTACCCCAACACACACACCTACCCCCACACACACACACACACACACACACACACACCTACACACACACACACACACACACACACACCCACCCAGTGAAGCAAACCACCGAGCTGTGGCCATCAAACCATGAAGTGGAAAATAAAAGCACGGAACACAAGCAGATAAACTAGCTGAGCTGCCAGTGTCACTGATCAGTGAGGAGTGGCTAAAACAACTCAGTTCTCCAGCCCAGTTGGGACGGCAGTGGACTGGGACAGCTAAACCAACTGAAGTGTGTCCTCACCACGGTCCAGCCGGCACTCGACAACAACACAAATAAATAGAGAAATGTTCTTCCACTATTGATATGCCGAGGTAAAAGCTAATGGGTCAGCAGGCTTTACATCCCAGATGAACTACGGTCCCATTAACAAGAATGTCCACACGTTAGACTTGTCGTCTGCCGAATGAATCTAGAAATAATCACAAAGTGGAAGGGAAACATTTGCATCCTGCCACGCCTGTATGCTGTGGGTAAGGTGGGCATAATGACTGTACAACTGTGTTACCGGATGATTACAACAGAACCACCATGAAAAACAATAGAACCGCCAAAACCCCTGGCAATCGGGTGGTTAAGACCATTCCCATTTGCGAAGTGGACCATATGCCGCTCCTTGTTAAAGACATGCAATTATGAATAACAAAACAGCTCTGGAAAAAATGAAGAGACCACTGTACCTTTGTCTTTCGAGTTTCGAGTGAGGAACAGAAGCGTTTAATTTGCAGTGGTCTCTAAATTTTACCCTTCTGCTCCTCACTCAAAAGCTTCTGTTCCAACTTTTTGGAAAGGAAAGAAAAATGTGCAGTGGTCACTTAATTTTTTTCCAGAGCTGTAGATCCCTATGGGCCCAAAAGAGTGTTGCCGCAGTCTGGAGAGTAGGAAAAAACATCTTAAAAATGCAGTGCCATTAGCTGTTCTCCAATGCCTGACGACCGTCTAGGTCTTGTGTGTTTGGTGAAACCAGTGTTCACAGTAGAACTGGCCTTTAAGATTTTAGCATGGGGAGACTGGAATACAATGATCCAGTAAAGCTCTGTGACTTTACCGCAGCTTTTCTCAGCAAGATAATCACTGTAAGGAAGGAGACCCAGACTTGTAAGTGGCCATTTGTCAAGAACAGTGTATGCCTGGTTGTAAGCAGGATGTTCAACCTAATAGCAATTAGTACAAGAGGGTAGGAAGAAGCATGGATTTGGGGTTTAGCATAGGTAGAAACTGTTGGCTACATGGGGTTTACGACACAGTATCCAGTGATAGTGTTGGGGTACTGGGGTTTGGATTTAAGACACAGTATCCAGTGATAGTGTTGGGGTACAGGGGTTTGGGTTTAGGACACGGTATCCATTGATAACGTTGGGGTACGGTGTCTTGGGGTTTTGGACACAGAATCCATTGATAATGTTGGGGTAAAAAGGTTAAGGTCCAGGACACCGTATTCAGTGATAGTGTTGTGATACAGGGGTTTGGATTTAAGACACAGTATCCATTGATAGTATTGGGATACAGGGGTTTGGGTTTAGGACACAGTATCCATTGATAATGTTGGGGTACAGGGGTTCGGGTTTAGGGCACAGTATCCATTACCATTTCAGTAAGCCAGCCATCTCCCAGTTCCAACCAGCAGCTGACTGGGAATAAAGACTGGGAGTAATACAGCCACAACCTGGGATGGGTTAGCTGTACACCTGAATCAAGTAGACCAGCTCTCATTCTCACTGCCAGCAAGCTTATCTAAAGCAAGATGAGTCAACTTAATCAGGTTTAATAAAGGCAATGTGACCAGACTGGATCCCATTCACACATTCTCATAAAATAAATGGGCATTGAATAGGCTTCAACTTGGTTCACCCTGATCAGAGGTATGACAAACATAGCGGAGATCATGGCTGCTGCCGGTTAAATAGGCCTCACAGATGCACTTTTTGGAAAATGTTTGATGACTCATCAATTTCAGGCCATTTCATCAGAAAACTAAAACTTCACAGAACATTACAGACGTGAAACCGCCTGTCCAAATCAGCGTTCTATCTTCAGTAATTTATATTATTCCATACTAGCACTCACTCGAGAGTACCAAAACAAGTCCTGTGAGCTATTGCTCTCATAAAGTCCTGTAGTCCAGGGGCCATGGACAAGGTTAAAATTGTTCTGGGAAAAGCTGGTGACATCGACAGTACGTTGGAAGATTGAACACCCAGAGTGCTGTGACATTCTCGATGAGTTGAAGGTTGACGGTTTGGCGGTACAAGCTGGAAGCCCTACTAATAGTGAATTACAGTAGGCCAGACGTGAGGTGACAAGTGTCGGGTTAGTACCTGCGCCCGTTCCTGTGTGAGGTGAGGTCGTACAGTACAAATGATTTAGATTGGGCAGTGTGAAGAGCCATTGTAATCCAGAGGAGAGTGGTCTTGAGCGACCTGTCAAAAAGCTTTTACTGGTTGAGGTCAAGGCCTATCATCTGGGTCAAGTGTTGATTTGTTGAGGAGTGTGGCTACAAGTTGCATGACCCCATGTAAGAAAACCTTGTGACACATCACCTGGGTGTTTTGTTGTTGTATTGGTGCTGTTTAAAGTTCCCCTGTCTGTCTCATAGTTTTCTTTTGCCCCTTTTCCCACAGGTTGTCCACTTAGTAGTGAAAATTGACTGAAAGGAAGGAGAGCAGTAATCAACTCTGCATCAAAGCAACAGTGACAAGACAAAAGCCCACCTCCGTATCCCTCCCTCTATCTCTCTTCTGACTGCTTTAGCTGGACCCTTGACTCGAGGAGACAGATTCATGACACCCCTGACTTCATGAGGGAGGAAGCTATGCCAACTGTCCGACATAGCATTCCATTTGCTAGCTTGTCAGTTTAGCGCAACGTGTTTTTTTTGCCACAGGAGGGTACCCAGGAAGAGCAGAGTCAGAAGAGAGGGCATGATGACATCTTCCCTATTTTAAACCAAAAACTCCTGACAGTGAGGACAGCGGCATGGGCTGCCCAACCCAACTATGACTCACGGAGGCGGGGGGAGGAGGGAGATGAACAAATCTGTCTAGTGTGCGCAGTGTCAACATGATGGTGTCAGGTAGTTTAACATTGTCCAAAGCTGACGAGGGACACGTTAAAAAAGCATTTCATTTCAGGCTTCCAATAAACTGTCACCTGTGTGGAAAAATGGCACCTTGCTTCGATATTCCTCGCTCGATCTTAAGGACGGTCATACGGTATCATCAAGCACTTTGTTCAGGACCCAGAGCCAAGAGCTGAGCCAAACACATCCTACAAGCACCAGGGGAATGAAGGAAACAGGAGGGGGCACAGCGGCATCGGGACATTACAACCCTACGGGAGCCATGCACCGTCCCTTGTCTCCGCCATCTCCAAACTCTCTGCTCATTACTGGGAGAGAAAGCAGGCTGTCCTGAGCCTGTATCCCCAGGCAGCAGCGCTGCTCAGGGTCGGCCCAGACAGCATGTCAGGGAGACCATTAGGGAGGAGACGGGGAGACGTTGCCAGTCCATCCTAGCGTGCTGAACTATAGACTACAAGAGAAACCTAGACGGGGGAATCG
Organism: Esox niger; assembly: GCA_016801105.1. NCBI lineage: Eukaryota > Metazoa > Chordata > Actinopteri > Esociformes > Esocidae > Esox > Esox niger. Next base: position 19,299 of record JACXGJ010004169.1, on the reverse strand, counting down.
GGTGACAGTCTTTCCGTGTCGCTCTCCGATGTGACGCGGGCTGATGTGTTGATCTAACGCCAGGGGACCCAGAGATGTAGTGTACACACGCGCTCTGCGCCGACATTAACGCTGTACCTTTAAACACTGAGCGTTACCTTTAAGTTTTTCCCCCAGTCGTCGACGTCCTGTCTACGCTTGAACGCGCCTGTTGCAGAGCTTTAGCAGGCCTTTTTACATTATTCAATAGCATGGGTTTGAAATGAAAGACTAAAGCATCCCCTGATGACTGCCTCCACTCACACCGCTTCTATTACCCAACCGATAGCTCCTCCGTGCTTTTCAGAGGTCTCTCATTATCCACCTGTCATAGCTACATGTGCAGCTGAGCGTCCCTCTCTCATGGTGAGATCTGCATACACGCCATCAAATTACAGCTGCCATCATGTTCACAGACACATATTCAGCGGAAAATCAGACACGTGGTCTGAGACACACCTATACTTACCCAGGCATCAATAACTTGCACGCTCAAACATTGGCTTTCTTAAAGTGGAACTCGAACGCAATAACCAACTGTAATACCATGATGTGCTGTACATTTGTTAATATGACAACATGAAAAATGATTATGAAAATGATCTATAATATGTAATGATAAATATGTACTTGAAACGCATATAACGCCATCATCATGGAAAGACGCACTGACGTCACCGCAATCGTAGCAAGATCAACCCCGGTACATATCAAAATGGAAGGCCACCAAGTCAATAAAAACATCAACCGCAGTACATTTCAAAATGGAAGGCCACCAAGTCAATAAAAACATCAACTGTGGTACATATCAAAATGGAATACCACCCAGTCAATAAAAACATAAACAGCGTATATTTCAAAATGGAAGACCACCCAGTCAATAAAAACATAAACCGCGGTACATTTCAAAATGGAAGACCACCCAGTCAATAAAAACATCAACCGCGATACATTTCAAAATGGAAGACCACCCAGTCAATGAAAACATCAACCGCATCACATATCAAAATGAAAGACCACTCAGTCAATGAAAACATCAACTGCATCACATATCAAAATGAAAGACCACTCAGTCAATGAAAACATCAACTGCATCACATATCAAAATGAAAGACCACTCAGTCAATGAAAACATCAACTGCGTCACATATCAAAATGGAAGACCCCCAAGTCAACAAAACATCCCAGTGCCTTTGGATCCATGGTCGTGATGGTAAAATTGTTGTTCCGAAGCTAAAAAACATTAAGAGTTGCCAATAGTTACAAAACCTATTTCATTGCTGCAAAGAAGCAACCCTGCACAACCAGGGTGCTGGTGATGGTCCAGGTAGATGACTGTGATGACTGAATTTCATAGCCTGTGTAGGCACTGCGGAATGCGTCCGTTCCAATGTTGCAGCCAATTATATCACGTATGCACTGCAAACCCTGAACAATTTTCTGTAGATCATTGCATTTGTTCAAATCCCTTAATAAAACATGTTGTGTTTTGTAATGTTTATCTTCACAATACTTTGCACATGCTTACAATAGAGGAGTTCCAGACTTTCTCTCATTTGGTATGGAGTTATAGTTGAATCGCAGCTCTTGACATTCTGCCTACATGTGTTCTTACATTGTGCTTTTCTTTTTCCAAAACCCAGAGCTGGATAATTTTGCTTGCAAGAATACATCAATCAATCAATTACATTTATTTTATAAAGCCCTTTTTACATCAGCAGTTGACACAAAGTGCTTTTACTAATCACCAGCTCTTAAACCCCAAGGAGCAAACAAAAATAGTGTTGAACTTCAGTGGCTAGGAAAAACTCCCTAAGAAAACAGAAATTGAGGAAGAAACCTAGAGAGGAACCATGCTCAGAGGTGTGACCAGTCCTCTTCTGGTTGCGTCAGGTGAATATAATTAGACTCCAAATTGTTATAATTAATAAATGCATGTGGGGTGAGTCCTGAGTCTATTTAAACCAAATCGGAAGCATGACCAGTTGGACAAGGACAGGGACAAATGGGGGGAGTCAGCAGAGTGGCAGCTGAAATTGTCAGGTATCATCCTGATCTGCAACACAACCAGGAGGACTTTGGACAGGGACCGCAACGAGTCAAGCCTGGTACTCCGCAGGTGTGGGCCAAGACCTCATGTCCTTCTAAGTATAAAATGGCAGGAGAGAGGGAACATTTCGAAAATGCATTCCTTAGATCTACAAGGATTTATAGTGGAGAAGGAGAACTGACCCTACTCCCCCAGCACAATAATATAACAGTGTAAGACCGTGGGGCTGAGACAGGGAAGTCCAGTGACACTGTGGCCCTATCCGGGGGAGGCCCAGGACAGGGCCCAACAAGCAGGAAATCAATCTACCCACATTAGCAAGCATCAACCAAAGGGACACCCACCCACCGCAATCATCCTGAATGAGGGCCAACTATTGCCAGCAGAGTACAGCCCAATTGCACAAGTGCGCAACAGAGAGACAACAACAAGCCAGTGACTCTGCCCCCGAATGGCATTGGAGGGAGGACATCCCAATGGTGATGAGAGCCCACTTGGCAAGCCAGCAAGGGTGGACAGTATCAGGCCTTTTTAGGGTCACCTTCACGCCCCTGGGCCAGACTACACTTATTCATAGACCAGGCTGAAGAGGTGAGTCTATTAGACACTTGAAAGTTTGCATTTCTAACCTTTATTGCCAAATCATTCCACACCAGTGGAGCTCTTTGAGAGAAGGCCCTGCCTCTGTCTGCTTGTTTAGATATATTTTGGTACAATAAGACCTGCATCTTGCGACCTAAGGTTACATGTAGGTATGTATGGCTGGATCATTTCAGCGAGATAGGTAGGAGCAAGTCCATGTATTGATTTATAGGTTAACAATAAAACCTTAAAATCAGCCCTAGCCTTAACAGGCAGCCAGTGTAAAGAGGCTAGCACTGGAGTAATGTGTTTAAGTTGTTTTGTTCTAGTTAGGATTCTAGCAGCCGCGTGCAGCACTAATTGAGGTTTATTGATTTTTCAGGGTAACCGGAAAAAAGAGCATTGCAGTAATCTAGTCTGGAAGTAACAAAAGCATGGCTTAGTTTTTCTGCATCCGTTTCTGATAGAAAGTTTCAGATTTTTTTTATGTTTCGAAGATGAAAGTAAGCAACTCTTGAGATATATTTTATATGTTCATCAAAGGAGAGGTCAGGGTCGAGAGTAACGCAGAGATTTACAGTTTTTTGGATTACGACCATGCAGCCTAAGATCAAGAAGCAAGATGACAGATGTGAAACTGTTCTCTGAGGCCATTAGAAGGTAATTTGTTACCTTCACGAGTGCAGTCTCAGTACTATGATGGGGTCTGAAACCGGACTGGAGCATTTCATAGATGTTATTTGTCTTCAGGAAGGCATTCAGTTGTTGGGAAACACATTTTTCTTAGATTTTTTTAGACGAATGGGAGGTTCAATATTGGCCTATAATTGTTTAATATGTCTAGAAGCGGCTTAATTTCTGAAATTTTTTGTGAGTTTGGAACACATTCGGAGGAAAGGGAGCATTTTATTATGTTCATCATTGGCTGACCTAGCACCGAAAATAGCTCCTTAAGTCATTTTGTTGGAATCGGGTCTAGCTGACAATTTGTGGGTTTAGAACTCATTACACATTTTGTGAATGTGTCAAGTGATATGGGATCAAAAAGTTCCAGTGTCCCCATTGACATCTGGTCAGGGAGGTTCAGGACATTCTCTGGACAACTGAGATTTTAGGGACTATAATTATTTAAGGAGGAGTCAGTTATTTGTTTTCTAATGGTGATGATCATTTCATTAAAGAGGTTAATGTTTTTGTTACTGTCACAGCGGTTGTGTAGTGGTGGAGAGGATGGACCAGGCGCAGACATGGGTAGCAGTCGGTGTACTCTTTAATTTAAACAAAGACAAAACAACAGAACAGAAAACACCAAGTACTGGGGTAAAACTACTAACTGAAAGTAAACACAAGGAAGCAACACTCACCACATACATTAGGAAACACTGCAACATGGAACAATGACTAACAACTGAGGGAATCAGAGGAGAAACATTTAAACACATACTAATAGCTTGATTGGGACGTGGTGTGAACAATGATGACAAGACAAATGAATGGGACCGGAATGAGTTCATGACTGTTGGAGTCCTAGGAAAAGCGGAAGATGACGGAGCAGTCCGTCAGCTAACCGTCACCGTCACCGTCACAGTCACAGTCACAGTCACAGTCACAGTTAGTGAAGTGAAGACCCACTTCATTTGTTGAGTGTTGGTTATTTGGTTGTTGGTTATTTGTTAACTTTTGGAATGTTTTTGTTCACATCAATCAGGTTCGAGAAACACAAAAATCAAGCAGAATGGAGTGCTTTTTGGTATTTTAGTGTGCTGTATATCCAGGTTAGTCTGAATACATCCAACTTTGTGGAGTGTCACTTTCACTCCAATTTTCTGGAGGCTTGCTTGAGTGCTCTAGTATTTTATGTGTACCAGGGTGCAAGTCTCTTGTTGCGTATTTCTTGATGCAACAGTTTCTAATGTATTTTGCAGTGTTGTGTTTAGATCCTTGATTAGATCATTTACAGATATATTTACTTTGCCACGGATGAGCGATTTGGAAGAATATCAAGAAACCTATTTGTAGTCCGAGAATTTATAGTACGTATATTGAAACTCATTGTTTGCGGATTAACTGAGTTTCTTGTTTTAACGTTAAATGTAATAAGACAGTGATCCGATATTACAGGATATTGTGGGGAAATTATTAGATCTACAATATCTATTTCTTGTGACATATACTGAACTAAAATACTACATGTTTACAAAGCAGTGCATTATGTTAAAGACATTATGCTTTGTATGGACAGTGCTTAAATTAATAAGAACCGGAGTCATTTTCCAAGTTGTGTCATGGCCCTTAAAATGTTCCCGTCATATTCCTACAATTACTGCCAGCGTCTATTTGTAGCCCATGTAAATCAAAATAGAAAGTTGCTTGTCTCTGATCCCATAGTTCTACCCTCTCCTACCACTTTACCTTTGATCAAAGCACCAAGTACAATAACTACTTTTGTAGGCAACTGTATAAAACACATACCAGCAATTACATCTGCAGAGCTGCTGGTAGAACTGTATCAACCCTATGCTTTCTGTGGTATTGTATTTTGATGTTTAGGCTAAAATGGATCAGAATTAGGTTCAGGTGGGGGCCTGATGGATTGTTGGCCGAAACCAATGAATGCTTCCCAAATTCAACCAAATGCACACGGTAGGTAACTTAAATAGTCAAAGGCCTAAAGTAGACAAATTGGCTAGAGGCTTGTATCCACAAATTAATCAGAAGAGATCGGAAATGTAAATCTGAAATTCTTCTACTATGTTTTAGTAGAAACGTGATTGGCGAAAACATTAAGGCTGGCAAAAACATTAAATAATCTCAATTTACCATGCCACAGGCAAGGCTAACATGTGAGTTAACGCTCACAGCGTGATCTCTTAGATATTCAAATTTTAGGTAAGAGCAGACATTCAGAGCTGCATGAATCTATTTCCGTGGGGCAACACATGGGCTTTGGAGCATCACAGATACAAAACTTTTTCCAAACACTGATTGCTGCTTGGTAAGGAACCACTGATTGCTGCTCCTTCTGTCCTGTATAATTTGTATTGCCTTGGTTCTACAGTAAGACGCCACCTCTTTTTTGGTGGTTCGTTTGAACCCATTTTGGGGTAGTTCAAGTTATCAATGCTGGCTGTCAATAAGAAGTAACATGCAGATGACATCACTGATCTGACAATTTGAAGTTGTATCCGTCGGACAGCAAGAACGTTTACATTTATTTACAAATCCATGTTTTTTCAGTGTTAGCTGTTGAAACATGCTTAGAAAATGTATTAGTTTAATAACAGGACCCGTACTCCATATACTGTTGCAGTTTAAAGTGTTTCCATCTTTTTCAGTGTGTGCGTACATGAGTGTGTTTGTGTGTTTATGTTTGTTTTTGTGGGGGTGAAGAGATGGTTAATGCAACCCTGTCCATAGATCCCACGCTGCGAGGATCCAGTGCAAGCCCACCCTGTCCATAGATCCCACGCTGAGAGGATCCAGAGCAAGCCCACCCTGTCCATAGATCCCACGCTGAGAGGATCCAGTGCAAGCCCACACTGTCCATAGATCCCACGCTGAGAGGATCCAGTGCAAGCCCACCCTGTCCATAGATCCCACGCTGAGAGGATCCAGTGCAAGCCCACCCTGTCAAAATATCCCACGCTGAGAGGATCCAGTGCAAGCCCACCCTGTCCATAGATCCCATGCTGAGAGGATCCAGTGCAAGCCCACCCTGTCCATAGATCCCATGCTGAGAGGATCCAGTGCAAGCCCACCCTGTCCATAGATCCCATGCTGAGAGGATCCAGTGCAAGCCCACCCTGTCCACAGATCCCACGCTGAGAGGATCCAGCGGTATCTGGGTCAGGAATGTGTTGAAGCAGGAACTGGGTACTCCATGTTGCCTCCACAGATGAGATGGGGACTGACACTGAAGATACTAGTCTGTCCTTAAATATAAATGTTTTGGGGCGTAGCGTGTAGACTCAGAAATTGTGTAATTTTTCTCTGTATCCATCTATCTGTCCATCATCTACCTCTTTGCGTGTGTCTTTGCGTGTGTCTTTGCGTGTGTCTTTGTGTGTGTCTTTGCGTGTGTCTTCTCGTGTGTCTTCGCGTGTGTCTTTGCGTGTGTCTTTGTCTTTGTGTGTACATAACTGAGAGATGAGAGTGGAGGATTATGGGAAAACCAGTACCAATGAGAAAGAGTCAGGTGACTGCTGAACAGATAAAAGCTACACACTGCTATTTTTAAACAGACCCTAGTGATGGATATCTCTCCCTGCCTACATTCTCTTCAAGCATACATACATTTTACCTGGCAGTTACAGGCAACCTGCCTGCTTTGTGGCTAAAATAACACCATCAGAGTGCTTTAATAGTTAATAAATGTGTACGGTCATAAAACACAAACTGACAATTTAATTATATGCCAACGTGTTTGATGAATGGCATTGGAACCCATGCATCTAATCTCACATTTAACAATTAAATCAATAGCAGCATTAATCACACTCCAGCAAGCCATTAGCACATAGCAGGAGCTACACGTGAAGAGGGGGAAAGGTGTTATAGGATGTGCCTAGAGGCTCCACTTCAACAAGGTGACATCTATTTTGTGTTGTGTGTTACTTTATATCAAGGCTTAATTTGGCATCAGTGAGATGTAAATTTTGCTAAATTGTTTGTTTAGGGACCTATTTAGACGAGGTGCTCTTTAGCAAATTCAATTTGCGACATCTCCATCTGAAGAAGACAAACTCTGTGGTTAAAAACAACACACACACACACACACACACACACGGACACACACAGACACCGACACACACACGGACGAGGATGGGAAGGCACATGACTCTGGTAAAACAGAAGCACTATACATTACTAAACATTTAGCTGGAGCAGAGAGAGAAACATAGTTGAGATGCTCCCCTCAAGACAAGTCCTAAAACATACATAATCTATGAATTTCCGAAGTAGGGATTGCGTTTTCAATACTTCACACACTTAAAGGAATAGCTTTAAGCCTGTAATAGAGTGAGTTAGTCAGTTACATTATTTCCTCCCAAGATCCAGTCTAATCCTCGGCCCAGAACCTCTAAAATGCTGAGGTACACAGAAAATAATACCTGCACAAACCATGAATATCTCCCCAAATAGTTCCCAGCAGAGCAACCTCAAAGGGGTGGGGGGTGTTAGGGATGAATGGGAATGCTGTTTGTCTAAGGTATTTATACAGTACATCAGTCTGCTGCCCATCTCCCGCTCTCTCTCCGCCCCCTATATGGGAGATTTACATTTTGATGAGCTTTAACATAATCTAAAGCAGCAGATGATGAAGCACGTGCAGTTCCACAACAGCAGAAATAGGCCAGCCACCCATATTTTCCCCACCCGTTTAATATCGGTGCGGTGCCCAGGACTGCCTTCTTTCCTTCCCTGCAGGTGAGAAGGGGTGGGGTAGGTAGAAAAAACCCCGCTCCCGCTCGCCTGTGTTTTCCGAAACACAGCGCGGCAGGCGCAGGATGAAACGCGTTGGGAGGGTAACGTCAATAAGGCTTGCTTTTGAATTGCTTTCTGTTTTTAGTGAGACTCGTGAACCTCGTCGTGGCGTCAGAGGGATGCGATGATGAGGAGGAATTAGGATGTATGATCTACTGGAGGCAACGTGCGCTGCACCGACATGATCAAAGAGGTGTAATCCTTTGGCATGAGAGAAGACTCCCTCTCCCACTGCCTCCCGTTACACTGCCGACAAATATGTTGACTAAAGATATGCACAGAACAACTTCATTAATCTGGTTTGACTCAATGTATAGAACATCAGATCTGGCTATGCTCCCCTTTTGTATTTATTCATGAATGTATGTGTCTTTGTTTACTTTTGAACTGTGCATGACATCAGATTAAAGAATTACTGGAATATTCCATCCTGACAGATTGTAATAAGATGGCAATTTAAATGCAATTTCATTATCTTCACAAGATTGCAAGACATTTTGTAGATCGACTCCGCTGCGGTTTAATAACAAATCTTTTATATTACTTGATAGTCAACATGACCCAATTACTTGAAACGCAGATAAACAACTTTTTTTTAACTGAAATGTGTGAGCAAGGAAGAAAATGTAAAACACTGAATTGACCCCATGTCTTGTTTAAAAGGTGCTTTCCAATTAGGCATTAATTTGTCACACCACCTCCGACTTTAATTAAATGTAGCACATCAATGGGAGATATGAAATGTGGGGTATTAGTGAGATGACCGATTACGCCTCATGCCAAGTGGGGGCTTTCTGGCCCGCAACAGAACAGAACCGTGCTCTCTGATGGCTGGTGCCTGGTGGCATCTCAGCTTAGCCCTAATCCTTCTGCCTGTCAGGAAAGAAAAAAAAACATTTTCCTAATTGCCTTTTAAGTTATGTGAAATTAGCGTCTACCTAAGTCAAATGATCATGGCTGCAGTGGGGATAATAGCTGACTATGGTGATAGGCTGGTTTGGGAGCTCATTAATTAGTGTGTTGCCGGGCGGGGTTGGGAATGTGGATGGATGGCACCGGGGGAGGACTGGGCTTCAGGGCTTCAGAGCGGGAAGACTGGGAGGATCCTTGGAGGACGAGGAAGTGCTCAGGGAGCTGTGCCGGGGAACATCTCCCGGCTTCAGTCTCTCCGATACACAATACTGTTGGTGATCCTGAGAGAGGAGCGGAGGGGAAGCCCGTGGAACGGCTCATGTTTAACGACGGTAACTCCAGAAGGCACACTGGGCCTCTCGACAGAGGTTATGATGAAATCAATTAAACAGGCTGTTATTGGCATGACCCTGTGGTGATGAATCACAGCTTTTCCCTCAGTGATGACTATAGATCTCGTAGCTCCGGGACTCTACTGCTATTTTGAACAACAACCCTACCCGCTGCGTCAAATAATTCATTATCCAAATAAAGTAATAGCCTGATGATGAAATGCACTCGCTAACCAGATTGATAGTGACAGATTGAGATTACCGTTTGCCCATCATTGGAAATAACCTACTTTGGATGTGCAGATTATGCAGAGCTGAATCTGTCACTGTAAATATGTGGAGGATGAAAAATGCCTTATGTCAAGGCGAGTATTAAAGACAGGGATGATAGGCCATTTCCTGACTCTGAAAAATACTTGGAGAGAAATTGTGCCTTTTATTTAATCTAGATTTAGGTTTCTGTCTTGTTTAACCAAAGACCGGGTTGTTTCATTTCACCTTGATCCTCGCCTACTGCTCATATGACAAATGCTGTATTATATGAACAATTCAGGGTGAGTTCAGATCACATATTACTGCACATTATGTTTCCTCCAATAACTACTAGTAATACATTATTGTACTAACCTCACCCATGGACAAACATTATAAATGAGAATCGTGAACTGTCCCCTACACATTAGCCTCCTTCAATAGGAACATAGATGATACACAACTGATACAAAAATGCCACATTTGACTGGGCTTGTCGCTCAATGTCTCAATTAGCTTGTGCTGCTTATTTCCTATGTGAGGGCAATGCGTTTACCGCTTAAATCGCAATGTTGTCAGTAATTAACCGAAACGCAGGCCATTACCAGCGAACCCTACCGAGTGTAGTGTGCGAGTGGCGTGATTAGCCTCAGCATAAACACCGAAACGGACACATCACGCTACACACTCAACGCAGCAGGCTTGTCGTCCTCCTACACGCCACAACTCTCCTCACCCATCCCCATGGCAACTAGGCTGCTGCTTCTAATCACTTTAAGTTAACCTTGATATGAGAAAGTGCCCCAGGGACCACTCTCACTTCTGTGCCGGTTTCTGTAGACAACCACCAATTTCCAATAATAACCATAAAAGACATTGCCGTCGGAAGATGATGGAGAGACCGCAAATAAATGTAAAGAACGAGACGCGGCGTTAGAGACAAGTTAGAAAACAATGAGAGATATAGTTTGAGGAGCGGCCGGAGGAGCTGATAGCGACTTGGCAAAAAGAGATGGCTACGAGGTTCTGGCAAAGAGGAAAATGACAAAGGGTTCATTTCACAATGCTAATCCTTTACAATAAAGAGTCATCTGTTCTCACTTGTTTCTGTTGGCGAGGTTAACCGCAGGCCATAACCTTCAACCCCAACCAAATTACAACGGCCCGTCACTGACACAGTCGTTCTGTTGTGTGATCCTTTCAACATAACCAATGTGTTGTGTACCCAACATCATTTTCCTGTGTTAAGTAGAACAAACATAAGAAGCCCATCAGCATGCTACTACGGAGTAAGGCAATTTCCCGGTAACAATTGGCCCTCGGTTCCCCCCGCACAACCGCGCACCCTTAGCCTATCCACACACAGCTCGTCACGTCTCTAATGATCATAAATGCAAAAACAAGATATCTTCCCCGCACTTAACCCAATGCATCAAAGCCGAAGCTGTGATCCATGAAACGCCGCGCTCCTGCGCCCTACTCTCATTAGCTGCACCCTGGGCAGAGCACGCCCTTACCATATCCATTATTATTAGTTAAACAGGTTTCCAATAATGATGAACTCTACGAGGGGATCGTGACAGGTATCTGGAAACCCTTGTGTCGGGCAGAGAGCATCACCGGGACTGACTTCGGAGAGGCCGTTCGAGGGGCAGGATGACAGGTCTATCATGGATCGGTAGTTTAGGAAATATTCAAACAATACAAATCACTATAAAGAAGGATTTAGTGCCCAGAGATCTTGCAATGTGCTATACGGAGGTATTTTGTTTGGGGTCGGGGATCATATTTTTAGGGCTGCTCTGGGAAAAGATTGGCCACACGGACTGAGATTGAGCTGACCTATACCTGTTTTATCATAAAAAACCCTCTGAACTCCAGTGTGCTGGCTAGTTACTACTGAACCTGGAAGCACAGAGGAGAGTGGGGCTCTGGTAACTCCCTGACAACCCCAGTCACCTTTGACCCATAACTGTCATCTCTCCTGGCTCCTAGACCTCCATTAAACCTAATGGAGCTGGCAAGGAACGGAGCTGTTTTGCAGAAACACTTTCCTCTAATACAGTGTTTCCCAATCCTGGTACTGGGGCCCCAACGGGGTGCACATTTTAGTTTTTGCCCTAGCACTCACAGACCTGATTCAAATTAAAAACCCGATGATAGGTTGATTACATCAATCGGTTGTGTGAGTGCTTGGGCAAAAACAAAATCGTGCACCCCTGTGGGTCCCGAGGACCAGGATTGGGAAACACTGCTCTAATACAATGAGAAGAGCGTAAGGTTTGACACCAGGTTAGTAGGTTGCAGTATGCAAGCTGAAACCTTCTAAACATATCGGTCCTTGTACGATCGATCACAATACTGGCATTTGCTAGCGAAAACACACGCATGCTGTATAATCGGCACATGCCGATGAGATGAATTAGATGGTACAGAGCTTGTGGACAGGGTCAAACGGAGGGCTCTTATCGGACCACATTTCATAGCTGCGGGGGAGCTGTTAGTCACCCACCAGGTCAACTAACCTCTGCAGATACGACAAACAGCCAGTTGAACTGTTGGGATGAACTCTCTCAGCCCACAAAAGCACCACAGAGGTCAGGGATATAACGCAGGAGTAAACAAACGCTCAGGGAAAACACGCGCCGCGTCGGAAAGCGCGCACTTTGAGTGCACGACTTCAGCGATCTTGTGTCGGGTGTGTTCATAAGACGTGTCACTCCTGAACTCGCCGTGCATCTCTCCATTCGAGAGCCGCAACGCCGACAGCTAAACTCGGTGGAAGACAGCAGTATTCCTTTCCAACCTGACGTTTGAATTAATGAGCAAAATAACCAAATGAAATCGATCCGTTGTCTAGAGATATGGGAAGCTTGTAGTACAGAGAAGCCCAAGTGCCTGACACAGGTAATGCGTTATGTTTGGATGAAGAAGCTGCTCTCTATGTATGTGCCGTATGGTTCACCCACGGTGTTCACAAACCGTGGATTACGATGACTCCTACCCACAGTAAATGCAAGTGCTGTAGGCTTCACGTTGGCTTCATCCAATTCCAGTTACAGCCACCCTGGATTTAATGTACCGGACTAGACCGTGAAAACCGCAGCTGGAGGTCAATGAGGAGTATAACACGTTAGTTGCAGAATGATAGAATAGGGCGTTCCTGTAAAATTATATTAAAAATCTTAGCAACACACTGAGGGCACATTTCTTGGTGAAATGTTCATGCCTGAAAAATTTTCCCCATTATCCCTCAGAGGTTAAACATTTGTGATCCCTTTATGGAAATGCAGGTTTCCGTGTTATTGTGACGACGTCTCCAAGGAGGAACACACTGGCGACTTCTAAGGCTAATCTTTAATATAGCCAGGCCATACGACTGGAGAGGAGCTAAGAGAGAGAGAGAGCAGGAAGTTATGTTTGATGTGAGGAAGTAAGCCGGCCGATGTCCATGAGGTAACCTCTCCGGTACTCTGCACCGCGGAGCCACTGAAAGGGCAGACGGCAGCAGTAATGAAAGAATGGCAATAATAAGGCAATAATGCAGCCGGTAAAGTCAGCTGGGCCCTCCGGTACTTTCTCCACTGAGCTGAGCGGCTACAGCGCTGACCTGGTTTCTGCACCGCCCGTCTCTCTCCCTCTCTCTCTCCACCTGAAAGCACAGGGCCAAGGCGGAGGACGGGACATCAATAATGAATCCACATGGCAACGGCGGCCACCAGGCTGCTCACTGCAGAGATGGAGGATTGGACTGGTTATTACAATCCCCACTCTGTTTTCATTGTTCGGTCCTGACGCGACGTGGCGTGATGAAGAACAGGAAAACGGGGCTACAAGTCGACGGTGGGCGCCGTGTCAGGCACAGGAACTAGTCCCTTGGTCGACGTTCTGGGTTTGGAATTGGGAGCGCCACATCCGGCAATGAGCCCCACATGAGCCACGACGGGATGAAAGTTGTAAGGGCCTGACGGAGGTCCGGCGCTGACCTGTAGTTCCAGAGGGCCTGACGGAGGTCCGGCGCTGACCTGTAGTTCCAGAGGGCCTGACGGAGGTCCGGCGCGCTGACCTGTAGTTCCAGAGGGCCTGATGGAGGTCCGGCGCGCTGACCTGTGCTTCCCTAGAGACTGATGTAAACTGGAGGCTGACACCTTCCACTAACAGAATTGACGTGATGCGGTTGTGCCGATAGTTTTCTCTCACCCATATTCAGTAAAACCTGACACTAAGAGCACAGTAGGGTGGGGTTGATTAAAGCCAACATGGTCTGTGTGGCGCATCTGACCGAGTGTTTGTGTGCGTGATTGACAATTTGTGTGTCTCATTGACCGCAGGCACATGTGTGATTGACCGCACGTGTGTGGGATTGACTGTGTGTGTGTGTGTGTGTGTGGTTTGAAAGGATATAATTTTTTAATGAAATCTATTTTGGTCCCAAAAATCACAAGTACAATAAAAAATCAAGGTGTGTGTCTGTGTCTGTGTGTGTGTGTGGTTGACTATATGTGTATGTGTGTTTGGTTGTGTGGGAGATTGTGCATGTGTTTGCAAGTGTGTGAGAAATCCACATCTATGTGTACACGTTGGGATCAGAAGTCCCCAAAAGAAAGTAAAACCTGAAAAACAATCCCACTAGGTATTCTGTCAGGAACATGTGATTTCCAGTTGGGCAGTGTTAAAAAATGAGGTTTATGAGTTTAGCCATTAAAGGAGAAAGTGGTAAGTTCACCCATCTAGCATCTACAAAAGAAAGTCATATAAATGGCTTCTTTAAGTTAGGATATTCAGGTTATGGTTATGGATAGGTGTGTGTGTGTGTGCATGTTTGAGATTGTCTGTGGGTGTGTATTTGCGTGTAGTTCAGCGGCAGCCGTTTCGCCATATTACGCCGCGTGTAATCACCTCCATAAGGGAAACATGAGACAACAACAGACAGGATGTAGCCATAAAACAGACGTCCTCCCTGGGGTGTAATAACATCCCCATCCATCAGTCAGCCACCCTGCTTGCACCCGCTAACACCTCCTCCACAGCCCGTCGCCCCTGCCAGCCACCCGCTGCCCGAAGCCCGCTGTGTCGTCACTTTCCGGGGGGAAATTATCGGGACAGACGGAGGGACAGATTGGCCCAATCCTGGCATTTGAAGTTTGTTTGAGCTTAATCGAAACGGTCTCGTCCTGTCAATAATCCATAGTCCAACTCACCTGAACGCGAGGGGGGAGAGGCTTTCGCCTCACCCCCTCCCCCTGATGAAATCGAACCGTAATATTTCTCCTCAATTCATAAGCCCGGGTTCTTTGTTTCGATCCGATCCTGTGCGGTTCTTCGGCAAAGAAAAAAGCCCCCGGAATAAATCTTCAGTCAGGCCAGAATTTACTATGCGAGAGGGGAGGGCGCATCATGAGATCGATTTCACAGCGCGGCCCTGTAAATGATGTCTGGTCTGACTCGGCCTCGGGCTCTCTGCTGTCACACACAGAGAGAAGGAGAGAGAGAGGTCACGGAGAAGAAGAGGGAAAGGGGGAAACAGAGGACGAGGTCAGAGTAATGTTTTGAGAGGGGGAAAAAAGCTAAAGCTGGTCTTTCACAAACACGCCCGCTCAGAGTTGAGCCGAGGCTTTCCGAGACGAGGCCCGGAGCAGAGTCGACGCGTGTCTGCGGGGGACGCTGTGTCACCCTGCTCTCCGGCAGCCACTGAGAGGTCATTAATTACCTGTCTGGGAACCATCAATCCCATACTGGGGGCGACAGCGTGCCCCATACGTACACACACACACACACACACACACCTCTCCGTGATGTCGGGTTCCTGCAGGCCCGGTAAACGCAGCACACAGAATCAATCCAGCCCAGGCCCAGCACTGGCTGTGAGCCCTCTATCAACGGGCCTCTTTCCTTCAGAACCATTACACAGCATCACATCCAGACATCTCCTTCACTGTCTGCTGACACAGAAAAAAAAATGAAATTCTGCTTTTTTGCTTTGAAATCGCCGCAGCAGAAGATAAACGTGAGACTTCCTTTTGAAGCAGATTTTTTTTATATCAAGGATTCATTTAAAGCCTTTACTGTGCCTTTTCATCCAGGGAAAATGGGACTGAAATAGACTGTAATTCTAGCTATTTTTACCATGCAAATAATGTAAGACGGAAATACACACAGAGATATAATTTTCTCCCCATCACTGTGAGAACAAACACGGCCGACACTATGATAAATCTCCTTTCTCTCTGTGTAAAAGCTCTACTTAAAACTTGCACTCACATTGAGTTAGATCATTTTTACATTAATAATGCAAAGGCCTTCAACCATCCTTTCTGACCTCTTAAATCACTATCACAAAGCAGCTGGCCGCAGACTTTAGACCACCCTCTCTTGTCCCTCCGGTGCAATTCTTTTTCTTCCTCATTACCTGTGCCTTATCTAATTTCCATTTTGTCAAGTAGATAATGAGCAATTCATTTAGTATTTCTGGTTAAAGGTCTTATCTCTTCTCATATTGAGCTGGACCTTAGCCCAGTTGGAGACACGAAAAGTGGTAAATTCAGAGAAAACAGGCTAGAACGCCGCCAGGTCCAGCATTACCGTGGACAAACTCCTGTTTCACTTGTTACTACTGTGCTGCGCGCATGTGTGTGCATGTGAGTACGTTTTGCGGAGCCTAATCTATAGCATCCATCAACAACAGTATGATGTATGGGGTTAATAACAAACTCCATTCACAACCCTGCAGTCTCCTTGTTGTTCTCTGTCTGCGATCAGATGACAGAATTCCTAGAGCCACATTCTCTATTCCATTGCCCACACAATACCTCACACTACACACACTACCCCAGCTTGTGAGATGTGTTCGTGTGTCTCTCTCTTTCCCCGGGCGTACTTTGAATTTGAAAAACACTGTTGATACATTTTGCTATCGTGGGACATTTTGTAAAAATGTTGTTTTCGTTAAGCGACTCGCCAAAACACGTCACGTCTGAAATTTGCATCGCTTACTACTTGAGTATGTCCTTTCGGCACGTTTGTTGCCAAAATGGCATACTCGCCCTGTCCAAACACCCATAGATGAGTTTAAAATAGCCTGCATTTTCGCTAGGTGAACACAGAATGTTTCATACCATGTGACATTTAGAGAATTGAGTGTGCTATAAAATGCCAGGATGTCATACTCATTCCAGCTTTTCATCTGGTGCAATTCACTGCCTACGCCAGCGAGGAAGACAAAACGTCTTCACGGCATCCGTGTGTGGGACTGCAGCTGATATTCTGCTGATAATGAGATGACGGTTGCACCTGAATTACCCCATTCTGGAAAATATGCAACTGCGGATAAGATGCTACAATCTCAGCCCGGGCGAGCCTGGTGTGTTGTTGTTCGTTGCTTACTGCCTGCATGCCTGCCTGTCTGCCTGTGAATGCCTTGTTTGTCTGCCTGTTTTAAGCACCTGTCAATCCTGGCTACCGACATGGCTGTTCTTCCACAGGCAGACACCGTTTGTTCATGAGAAAGAGACACTGGATCTGAATTTGCCTCAGATGTTTGGCTGAGGAAGAACACTGAATCGTGATCGATTTTGGTTTTGCATCTGCTTAGCCCTACAGAATTACAGAAGGTTCCGTTGATTTTTCATGTTAAAGGGTTTGGGCCCAGAGGCTGGCATTTACCGTCAATACGCTGAATGACTTTAAATAAGAGTACCGCTTTGGCTGCAATTCACAGCTATGCAAGCATTAATAGTAAAAAGGTAGCAGAATCTGCATGGTGTGATTCAGTTGGTATTCTGAGAGAGCAACATGGCAAGCAAGATTCTGGGTTCCCCAGGAGCATTGAAGATCATAGTTCTTGCTGTTTCTCAGAACTACATATACACACTACTATCAAGCAGTAAGGAATGGCGGGATATGTTGCAGTACATGGCCAATATACCACAGCTGTTTTAACGCACAATGCAACACAAAATGCCTGGATGCAGAGACTAAATCAGTTTCACTTCTGATTTTCTGAGTAATATCTGTGAATGGGAATCACTTCTGTTCGCAAAGTACATTTACACACTCCCAGAACTTCTTGTCACGGCGATAGTGGCAGACCACAAAGGGGACGGAAAACCCGAATTTCATCCAAGACTACTGGAAGTGATTCATTCATTTACAGTGGATTAACACATATACAGTATAGAATTCTATCTAGATAAAGGGAGGGGAGCAGCGTTTTGGGTGCAGTATAGCGCAGCTGTTCAGTTAAATGTTTGGAGGTGGCTGAATTCGTTGGGTGTATCTTTCTTAGGCTCTGTGGGACAGATGGACAGTTACTGTGGACAGACCATTACGGCCCCTCAGGGACCAACCTGCCGGAGGGGAATGTTTTGGAACATTGGATGACTAAGATGGGAGGTTTCTCACGCCCCATGTTATCACACGCATGTTGTTATATTCAATGATCTTCAGAGTACGTCTCTCTTGAAAACACGGTCGCAATTAGTTGTCGAAAAAAGATTAGGACAATTCTTATTATATATGCCCCAAATCCGATGAAGATGGATCCGTGGTATTTGAATAAATTGTCTTGAGTTTTATTATAATGGAGGTAGTCATTATACATGCAGAGTAATACAAATATAATAATGAATCCCCCAGCCGTGGAGTGTCATTTGGCAGGCTCTTTAACACAAAGCGTACATTCCATTGGGCCTCAGCTAATCTTCAGAGGAAAACAGGAGGATATTGGCTCAATTCATCTCACTCAGCTCCACTTCTCATCTGAGGACTTGCCAGCTCTGAAACCGGCATGAAAAAGAAGAGATGACGGGAGAGAGCAAGAGGATGACGGAGAGAGAGAGAGAAACAGAGAAAGGGAGAGAGAAAGAAAGAGCGGGAGCGGGGGGGAGCAAAAGACGGAGTGTGATAGAGTGTGAGCGAGAGGGGACATTGATGCAAAGAAAAGTGCACGTGAACCACAAAACCATGACATGCAGTAAATGCATTTGTTGCGCGTATTGCTTTATCAACTCCGTGAGCCTTTATCTGAGAGGGAGGGAATCAAAATAGGGAAGATGGATGAGGGAGGATGGACTACAAAGAGGACGGCCTTCCCGGGGATGAGGAAATGACAAATAGAGGATGAGTGGGAGAAGACCGGAGAGGGTTGAATATGGCGGCAGTCTGCTCCTGGTTGAAGTACAGCCATGTGTTAGAGGGTTCTGACTAGATCTCTGGGAGTTAATGAGGAGCTGCTAGCTCCAGTGTAGCAGACACACAGCCCTCTAATTGCTGGATTAAGTGGTGGGCAGGGAGATAAAAGAGAAAAGCGCCAGGCTAAATGGGGCGCAGTCATAACGCCTCGACCACAGAACCACGCAAATGACCTTATTGATAAGACCAACCATAGTCGGAAAGTGGTGTGTGTGGGTGCTTGTTTTTAGTAGTGTTCCAGCCTGATTGATCACCTCAGCTGGGTGCATGTTTGTGTGTGTGTGTGTGTGTGTGTGTGTGTGTGTGTGTGTGTGTGTGTGTGTGTGTGTGTGTGTGTCATAATCTGTCCAGTAAACCTGTTTGTGATTAATTAGCTGTATCGAAACGCCACCCAGATAATCAGTAGGCAATTAAAACGGGAGAA
Organism: Esox niger; assembly: GCA_016801105.1. Lineage (NCBI taxonomy): Eukaryota > Metazoa > Chordata > Actinopteri > Esociformes > Esocidae > Esox > Esox niger. Next base: position 56 of record JACXGJ010004169.1, on the reverse strand, counting down.
GAACGAGCCGCTGCAACTATAACTAACTCCTGCAACATTCATACCTTTGTTATCGT
>JACXGJ010004168.1:0-47721 GCA_016801105.1 Esox niger | reverse complement strand
AAAAAAAAAAAAAAAGGACTTCGTTCTGTCTAGTCTGGCCCCAATTTGGTTATGTAGTCTACATATGGCAGTGGATACCCAAAAGGGGTGAACATTTATGGTTTTGGCCTAATTGATCCCTAATTATGACTCAGTCGTACAGTACTACTAGAGAAAAGTCAAAACGCACCATTTTGGGATCTCAGGATCCCAAAAATGGACTGAGAACTCCATCCCACAATCCGTTTACATGAGATAAGCAAGACACAAAGCACAGCGAACAGGCTAAAGATATGGGTAAGAAAAAAACAGAAAAAGAAACCAAAGGTTTTTCAGGAACCATATAGGAGGCACGCAGTGCAATAAGCTGGGCATTGTCTACAATACAGCACTGTGTTAAACATTATGCAAGAATTAAAGCCTTGCCCACACCACTTCGGTAGGCGTTTCCATAGCAACAGGCATTGGCGGCTCCAACACTGGTGTGCGCACAAACACACAAGGACGCATACACATGTAAACTGTAAAAACAACAGGGGGGGAGGTAAAAACCAAACTGGGTCGTGGCCTCATATACCGGGGTCAGAAAAGATTCAGCACGCAAATGGAGCACAACATCCTGACTGAACACCTCTGACAGAATGACAAGCCAGACTCAAGCTTTTAAATCAGTGGTATTTCAAATTCAGGGTCAACTGCAAAGACAGTGGTAAAATCCCCCCACCCCCCCCCACCCACCCACCACCGTCCTGAAAGAAAAAAAGGATTGCATAGGCAGATAAATACAGTCATGTGGAAAAGTAAGTACACCCTCTGGGAACTTTTTTCTGGACATTCGAATATTACATTTTTAAATGTAGCCATTTAGAAGAAGCTCTTATCTAGAGCGACGTGCAGTAAGTGGATATGTAATCTTCATAAAGGTAACCTAGATTTAACTTTGCAGTAATTTCTTCAAAATCTACAGAAATGAAAAGTCGTAGTGCAGAAAGCTTAAATACACCCCTAGCTTCAATAGCTGGTGCATAGTTCAGCTGAAATATCGTCATGAAGCTGTTTCTTGTCTCTTAGCCCACACAACTTTAGTATTGCTTCAACTGTGTCATCTTCGAGGACTTTCTTGCATGCATGGCGTGCTTCGAATAGCCTAAAGCATTTCAACAGGATTCAGATCTGGGCATTGACTGCGCCATTCCAGAACCCTCAATGTCATCTTTTTAAAACATTCTGTTGTAGCTTTGCTTGTGTGTTTTGGATCCATGTCCTTTTACAAAATCCATGTTCAGTTCAGTTCTTATTGACAGATGGCCTCACATTCTCCTCAAGAATTCTTCGGTACAATATGGATATCAGTGACTCAAGCATGGTAAGCACGCCAGGCCCGGAGGCAGAAAATCATTCCCAAACCAGAATGGCCACCAGCTCCACACTTCTGTTCAAAGACATGGTTTCATTTCCACCAAACATGGCGTCTGTCATTGGGTCCAAAAACGTTACTCATCAGTCTAGAGGACATTGTTCCAGGACTTTTGATCTTTCCCCGGTTGTCCTGCAAAGATCAGCCGTCTTGATATCATTCGTGTCTTGATCGTGCCCCCAAGACATTGTCTCCAGGCAGTACTTTAAATAGCACAGTTGTTAATTATTCAAGATAAATGGACATACGTGTGTGGCAATCTATCATAGCAGATGTGGCACCTTATATGCCATTTTGACTGTCTCATTCCATGATAGGATGTAAAATTGCCCCCAAGCATCAAAATAAGCTGCTCATGCAAGATCAGGGAAAAACTTATTCTATTCAAATTCGGGGTCCCCATTTCGGTGTCACAGGGAAAATGCTATGTGGTTGCATATACAAACATATACTGAATACATATGTATAAATAAACAAAAAATAATAATTGAAAGTTAACTTTAAGGTTGTGTTGCAAGGTTTAGATTGAGGTAAAAATCATCCCAAAATCATTCCAAACGCTGGCAAAAAAATTGGGCCGCATGTAAATGCAAAATGACCCCCTTTCCCCTCCACTATTTACCAAAAAAGTCCTTAAGCAGTGGGCGGATATTAACCAGGGTGTGGGGGCTAATTAGACCATCAAGTGTGGCCACATCCAGAGAGACTGCAAAAAAAACAGCTTCATGAGCGGAATCCCATAAGGCCGTATTTTTTATTTTGTTTCACACAAAGGAAGGAAGGGGAGGGATAAATGACATAAGCATTTGTTAAAGCCTGACTCTAAGACTTGACACTTGCATATTATTAAATACATCGTAAATTACTGTTATGTTACATCCCATCCGGCAGGACTCACGTTTGTAAGCCCATTGATTTTATACAGAAAGTCACATCTATGCATTGGCAGCAATGCCTGATTGTGGAAAGCCCTCAGAGAATGTTGGTGGGGCTCCAGCCAACGGGTTGTGATATGATTCACTGATGGCTCAGCATTAACCCAAGTGGCCGACCCAGTACCCACAATGCTTCAGGCACGGCCTTATCTCACTATTCTTGTAAAGAATTTAGTTTATGACCTAAACTAAACATAACCCTAACACTCAGTGTTCCCTCTGACATGTAATGACTACAGCATAGACTTCCTTGTTATAAGAACCAGAATGACATGAAATGTGCTTCGGGTGACACATGTCGACATCGACTGCTCCAAGTTGCCTGGGAGTTACTGCAAAAAGCAGATCCGTAATCGTACATAACAAGACTGGGAAGAATAACAAAGCAAAAACATTTCATAATTACCAGCCCATGGCCACGACTGAACTTGCAGTGGCCCAATATATTTCAAGGACTCATTAGAACGTGTCGCGACGAGGCAACCTTGTTGAAACCAACCCTGGACAGCGTTTAACCAAACTGCTTCACTACATGCAGAGCCACCATGCATTCTCTGGATGCCCTAAACCGTAGCGCTTCCCCTCATGAGGACCGCTGACATTTCCCCACCAGTCAAATTAGCTTTGCTTTAATATTCTTTCGGGGACTTTTTGTTCTCCACCAGAATAGTAAAATCCGTACACACACGTGTGTGCGTGCGCACACGCACACGCACAAAAAGCATAAGAAACCGAGAGAGCAGAGAGAAAAGAACAGACGCTCATCTCTGTGGAGGGTAAGTGCTTTTTAAAGTATCCATTATTATCAGCCTTTTCTTCCAGTATCTTTTGTTTTTCCTCTTTTTTTTTTTTTTACTGCTGAGTGAATAAACGCAGAGTGAAAGAGAGGAATAGCAAAGGCAGGGTCTCAGCTTCATGGGTTACTCCATTTCCCTAAATTAGGAAGTTATGAATAATGTGCAGGGAAATGGTTGGAATTGAACCTACGGGGTATAATAGAAGCGGAGGAGAAAACAATCAAGCAGCTTGCAATGAGAAGACTGGGAGATGGAGAACTGAGGAGAGCGGAGATGAACGGTTTGCTTTATTAGTGTTTCTAAAGTGTGAGGGGGAGAGAGGGATTGAGGGCCATAGAAAGTAATTCCACATGATTGGTTTTAACCTCAATCCCCTTGTAGTATTTCTGTTTATGTTGTGGCTGGAGAATCAATACAGAAAAGCTGAGGTTACAAGTGAAAGTGGTGTCATCATCAAGCTTGTTGGTTTACTGTCCTATAGCTTATGGAGACACATTCATACCATCCATCTGTTGTGATGCCCCATCTCATCAACGCAGAGGAAAAGTAGGAATTAAGGCACGCCAATGTCCCTGAACCCTGTCCTGTTCTCCACTCACATCCTCTCTTACTCTATGGGCACTATCACCCCTCAATCCCCACCTGCCCCGCCTCCATCCCCACCTGCCCCGCCTCCATCCCCACCTGCCCCGCCTCCATCCCCACCTTTCCCGCCTCCATCCCCACCTGCCCCGCCTCCATCCCCACCTGCCCCGCCTCCATCACCATCGCCACTGCCTCTCGCCCCTCTCTCACCTGGGCTGGCTCTCCGTGGCCAGGTTCTCGCCTCTCTGGTATGCGTGGTCCGCTATCTGGGTAGTAGATCTCTTCAGTATCTGCTTAAGCTCAGGCTCCAGGCGCTCCATGATGGCCTTAACCGCCTCGGGGATCTTCTTAAGCTTGGCCAGCCCCTTGATGAGCACGCCCATGAACTCCTGGCTGTTCTCCTCCGGGTCCACCTCGGCATCCTCGCGGGCCTCCTGATGCGCCTGCAGCTCACGCACTAAACAAGGGGGAGACAGGGAGAAAGAGGAAAAGGATGGAAGGAGGGAGTAAGGAACATAACAAGGGATAGAAATATTGTCTATGCTGGACATGAGTAGTTAATAATTTCTATAAATTATTAACTATTTGTATGTAATAGCAGCAGCAGAATGGCAAAGATTCCTCAGAGACCAGCATGTTTATCAAACAACACGTGGTATTACTATAACCAAGCAAACAACCGTTTTTGTATGTGTTGTGGGCTAATGGCGCAACAAAGAAAGATCTCTTGTTTCCAGGGTTTTGCCTTAGTAGCTAACTATATAACTTTTTACTTGTTTGTCAGTATAGCGAAAGTTGTGTGTCGTACAGACCTCACATTTTTGTAGCCTAACCTGTCCAATGTTTTGAACATTTCCTAGGCTAGTGTTGCCGGACAGAGATGTATGGTTAAAATACCAGCTATGTAGCTAACGTCGTACTGAGATGGATGTATAAATTAGCTGTGGAGGAGAAATATGGCCAACGCTGCTTGCTTTTCCGGTCCATATCTGCCTGTATATACCTCCCTTGCTTGAAAGCAATGCCTAGATCTACATTTTATCAGTAGCTCTCTCCTGAGCATTAGTTCCAACAACGGACTAAGATAAACAAGAGAAAGTAATGGGGAAGATGCAGAATCTACTAAGCATAAAGACTCTGTAAGAAGACATCCAGGGGACTCATAAACCCTGGGGAAACCCAGCCTGAGGGGGTGAGTAGGGCAGAGATTATAAATGTCACCTGTTGTTGGTTAACTGTTGTCATGCCTCTGCCCTGTTCAAAAACCCTCAGGTCAGGATTGGGGCAGCTTTGCGCTCACTGTTGAGAGCAGTAAGGTGAGCAGAAGCAGCAGAAAGGAGGTACATGAGAACGTATGACTTTATTTTGTTGATGCGTGTTTATCTTTGGAGGAGCTCAATTCTGCATAATTCCTAGTTCATGTTGGAGGAACAGCTAGAGCTGTTAAAGATGATCAAGTTCATATTTCTTTAGTTTTAGACAACCAAGCACCAGAAGATTCTGTTCTCCTTTGACACACTGCATGTTTTGTTCATTTTGTGAGATACCATTTGTTTTGAAAAAGGACTTTACACACATTCCCAGGTTTTTACTTTACACACGCCTCTGGTCTCTATTTTAGCCATCATGCATTCATTATTTTCTTCTTTGACGACCGGTCACAATGATAACAAACTATCTGGAAGTACTCAATTTCAAATAAAACATTTCCTTAATACCCTTCAAAATAGAATTATTACGTTTCTGCTTTTGTATGGTGTAAATCCTACAAATGCCCCCTTGACATCAACTCTAATGAAATTTCTCATAATGAAAGTCATTTCATCAACAATAAAAACAAATACACACATAAAATACTTTAACATTTTCGGAAAGACGGTTGTTTTTTGCAGTATTAATGTTTCCCACATATAGTGGATTCAGTATACGTATTTAGTTCCCTTCACTTTCTTCACATTTGTTTATGATACTGTTACTGATACTTTATGATACTTATTAAGGCTTATTATATCAGAGTAATTTTTTTAAATCCAAATATACACAATCCCCGATAATGAGCCGTTAAACATTTCCCCCCAAAAATCAAAAAAACATTTATATAGAAATGTATTCCAATTTATTGAAACTAAAAAAGCACTTAGTATAAAACAATTCTAATTGAATTTGCGACCGGTGGACTGCAGCCGAGACATCAAGGACACAGGATCTATCGGAGCGTCATTTGGAGTGACATGCATAATGATCTGAATACTGATGTAGACCAGACATTTCAGGTTTGTTTTTTAAAACGTGCACGTATTAAAAATAATCGCTTTTGCTTCATTTTCAACTGATATTCTATACAGATTGATGGCAAAGATAATACTATCTGCTTTGATTATAAATGAAGTCTACAACAACAGAATGTGAAGGGGCCTGAATACATTCTGGCCCACTGCTCTTGATCTTTACCTACAGTCTCTGTCCAAAAATGCCTGGAAATCGTGATTCTTAAATTTTTATTCGATGAGTGGTGTATAAAAAATAAACTCACCGTAGGAAAACATTTAAGCAGTCAGGGTATCATAGCCAACGACAATGTTATAATTGTTGCTTTACCAACTTTACCAAGTGTCCTGGGTCTGGCCCAACCCAGAGATTTTTGGGACCAATCAGACAGAACCTCCTGTTCTCTGTGACCAGATGGTTTGGTTGTTTTTGCTAGAAAGTCCCGGAAGAGATGATCAGATCCAGACTCATTCCAGAAGGAGGCATCTGTGGGCGTGTGTCGCATTTGGCCCAAGCCATTACATCTCCAACCCATCATAAACAAAGGAAGTCTTCGGTGAAAATGAAAACAGCCCTCAAAAATCCGTCCGCTTTATCTCTCGTCATTACCTCAACCCCTCCTGCAACCCTCCCTCCCTCTGACCTAGCCACATTAGCTTGCTAAATGGAGAGTGAGAGTGACAGCACAGCTACATCCTAACTCCAATCGAATGATGCAGCCTCCGTTTTTCATTTAAACCGCTGTAAGCGGGGGGATGTTAAGAGAGTTAATGTGTATGTGAAGTTAATGGACTTTATTTCTCCTGCCACTGACTATAGCTTTTCTCGCGTCATAATTACTACAATTACCAGCTACTAAATGAAGTGTGCTGAGACCATTAGACAAAGCAGCGTTGTCGACAAAAGCTGGAGAGTTATGGTGTGTCGTCATCGAGACACAGCACTCAGGCGAGGCGGCAGCTAATCGGTTTGGCAGTATAATGGGGAGGGGGTGTAGAGTTGTAAGCGCAGGGAAATGACTTAGGTGTGAATTAGGTGGCTTCTCTACACCCCCCCCCCCCCGCCTAGTCAACTGGATCCCCTACAATCTGCAGCAATTATTGGGGAGACAGTTCCCCTAGGCTCTTTGACCAGAAGAGTAAACAAGGGATACAAAGTATATTGAAAGCAGGTGCTCCCTGTCAGCGCTCCATGCTGACTTTTTTTACAAGGAGCTACTTGTTCTACATATGAAGAGAAATCTAGGCGCGTGCAATCATTGATTTAGGTAGTTTTTATGGGGGAGATTTTCATCGACTAATATTACAGACACATCAGAATTGTTTGTTTTGTTGTGAAATTGTCTTTACTCTCTGGCCCATTCATTGCAATAGGAATGTAGTCTTTTATAAATGTATCCCACTGCTGCTTCTATTTGAAACAAATAACAAATGTGTCCAGTGATAACTGCTGCCCTGATGTAACATTTGAGGATTACAGATAAGCAAATCTGTAGGTCCTCTCAGCTGATAACCAAAACGCACAAACCACAGACAGTATAGGCACTGTGTTGAAATGATTTGCCAGACATCACGTTTTCTTTTAAGCCAATAATGGCTAGGGTTGGGAGAACTCTACATAGCAGCATGGAGGCTGCTGCGTCTGATACGTGACTGAATCTTATGAGGTTTCTTGCGACAGATGAAAACTGAATTTATTTCAGAATTGTTTTACCAGCAACATTACATGATATTACGACAGCCGGGATGGTGTCAATGAAGCGCGTAATTTGACTTCTCATTGTCTTCATTATTTTAAACAATTGAAGAAGTTCTGTTAGAATCGAACGTAGAATCGTGTTTGCAGCCCCGAGGCAGTTCTGGTCTTTGACGAAGCTAAGCCAGACAGTCTGGTCGAGGAGCGCGGTGAATTACGGTATCAGGTGTTATGTGATTTGCCAACGATGAATTTAAGCAGCAGAAACACTACAACCACAGGAGCATCTCTTTTGCTGTGTATAAATTGGTAATCCCCAAAACACGCGCCGTCCTACATGCAATTGATGTTGCCTCACAATACTACGCTGCAGGTGTGGAATAAAAATGTTATTTTGCTTAGAGTCATGTAGAATGATGTTGGCAGGTCTTGCTCCACATCGTTTTGGCTACCTACGCCTGACGAGGTTCTAAGGCACGTTCGGGTTCCCTTTAAGAATCCCAGAGTCAGCCAAGTGACACATTTGTCGCCCGGTCCTTGAGCAAGACAGTTAACCCTGACTGCTCCCTGGGTGCCCAATGTGGCAGATCTCCACCCACAACTCTTCAATTTGAAGGACTCAGGTGAAAAGCGGATGTCAAACTACACTTAGTCGTTGTGTTTGGTTAACGTAAAAGTAGGTGAATTGATGCTTACGCGCTGAGGTTATGAACCCTTCTATGAGGTTCAGACCAGCAGCCCTCCATCCCTGAGAAACATGAGTTAAACCATCGAGGAGACTTACTGCTGGTGGTCCCCGGAGTGCTGAACTGGGAGGAGTCCAGGAGTTTGCGAGGGGTGGACAGGCTGCTGACGTCCAGCTGAGGCAGAGGGGATGTGTCCTTGTTTGCGGAGCTGGGGAGAGGAGGTGGGAAGAGGAGGTGGGAAGAGGAGGTGGGAGGAGGAGACGATCATCATAATTTTTCGGTGCCGTTTATTACGCTGTTATATAAAGACAGCAGCTAGATGAAGCATCCCTAATAGAGCCTGTTAACAAGCTGCCGCTATCCTGCCCAAACACATTCACCTCAGAGGATGGTGGAGCATTACAACGGACTGGTTAACAAGTCCAATAGCCAACAGCTGACAGCGAGGCAGGAAGCTGCCACCACCACACAGTGCAACCCTGTTAACGGAGTGGGTCGCATGAGGCGGGCCTCTCAGCGCACTTCCAATATACAAGGGTCTATGACCCGTCACTCTGTGATACCTGCTAATATATCACTCTGTACCTCAGCACCGCACCGCATAGTAATCACAGAGCTGTACACACACACACACACACAAATCAATCAAACGCACATATATATGCAAGCGTGTGCATGCATGTGCGCCCACAAACGCACACGCACAGGCACAGGCACACGCACACGCGCGCACACGCACACGCACGCACACGCGCACACGCACACACACACACGCACACACGCACACACGCACACACGCACACGCACACGCGCACACGCACACGCACACGCACACACGCACACGCACACGCACACACACACACGCACACACGCACACGCGCACACGCACACACACAGAGAGAAACACACACACACACACACAGAGACACACCCCTGAATCAAACAAAACCACAGGCTTCCTGGCTGAGGGAGGTGGGTGACCTGTATTAGTCCTATGTGTTGATTAGCATGTTGGTGGCAGCCATGCGCCCCGTGTACCGCTCTAACAGACACCCCAAAAGGCTCCCTGCTCCCTACTCAGGGCCTGGGTCAAATGTAGCTTAGCTCACTAGCTGATATGTGCTGTCATTTGGGACACACAGGTTGCAGGTTCACATATGTAGGAGGCGCATGCGTCGACTAATGAAACCCGGCCATTACTGTTCATCAGTGGCCTCTAATGAAACCCGGCCATTACTGTTCATCAGTGGCCTCTAATGAAACCCGGCCATTACTGTTCATCAGTGGCCTCTAATGAAACCCGGCCATTACTGTTCATCAGTGGCCTCTAATGAAACCCGGCCATTACTGTTCATCAGTGGCCTCTAATGAAACCCGGCCATTACTGTTCATCAGTGGCCTCTAATGAATTCACCAGCTTCGGCTGACCGAAGTGGGGGAGACAGGGACATTGTTGACACCAGAAGTGTGGACCAGCTAAACCAAAACACTTAGTGGGGAAAGAGAGAGAATAAAATAGAGAATAAAAGATAGAAAATTAAAGACAGAGCCAGCTAAGCCAAACACTGAGGGAAATACCTGCAGTGTGGAGGACTGAGTGGGATTATCAGAGTCGAGGTTTAAAGGTGGCTAATCCCCCTGAACAAAGCTATTCAAGTTCCCAGTTCACTGCCATTCACATGTAAATGCCATCAAAGAAGTGGCAGCGACCCAGGCCCCAAATCAGAGCAGGCCTGAAGTCCCAGCTAGCTGACACACACTGGCCGGACAAGTTAGATGGAAACAGAACCACGTGACTTCCCCAGGTGGAACCCCGGGCGAAGCCACAATGGAACCGTACCACACGAGTTGCCATGACACCCACCCGGTCACACAGCGAACCCCCCCCCTCCCCCCCCTCCGGCCGGCCACTCACCCCCCTGGCCGTGGCTGGTTCTTGTCCTTGTTCCGGGCGCCCAGGCGGCTGGTGGACTTGATGTAGAGGTGGCGGTGCAGCTCGTCGATGAGGACCACATGGATGTTGAGCTTCTTGCTGTGGAGCTCCAGGCGCAGGTCTCCCAGGCCCTCCACCTGCAGCAGGGGACCCTCCAGGGACCCCACCGCTGACACCTGCACCCGGGGATCACAGGGATGTGTTCATTAGGGCGTGGCTCTCTCCTTTGTCCCCTCCCTCTAGCCGTTCCTTGTATTAGAGGAACTCCAGAGTTAGCACACCTGAATCAACTTGTCAGGTAATCGCCAAGCCCTTGACTGCTTGATTCAGGTGAGCTAGTTCAGGGCTACAACAAGATCGTGAGACAGGTCCCGTGGGGGAAGCACTGAATTAGGGGTAACCAAACGGAAAACTGTTTTAAACAGCACACTTGAGCATCTACATTGCCGACAACCAGGGTGCGAAACTCAAAGGTCGCCCTTTGCCTACACCAAGGTCCGGAGCATGTACATTATTTCCGCCAAAATTTGCTAGATAAATTGTCCTCTATTGTTATGGGACTTTTCTATGCTCGCTTAATGTCTAACTTTTCATTCCTGTGATTATTGGAGAGTGTATGATTGTAGTTCTAACACCATTATTACAGAGTTTGTGATGTCATTTATCGGATTAGAGTACACCAGAGAACGCTGTTGTTTTCTAACTGTACCTCAGAGCAGAGGGTGTCCATCCACAGCTCACAGGGACAGCAGTTTATTACAGTCATACACAACACCAGCACACCTGCACCCGGGCCTCTGTGTTTTCACTGATGGAGGAGTCAGCGTTTTAGGGGAAACCGTCGGGAAAGTCTGGACTATGCACCCTTCGCCATGTTCCACACTTACTCACTATGGCATATTTTTCATCATTGCCATTCACTCTCTTTTTCTCCATGCCTTTTCATTAGAAGCGCTGGTTATGGCGTGTTTGTATTTAATAAACCTTCATACATTCGTTGTAAATTATTATTATGTAAGTTGTTTCTTTTTCTTTTCTTCATTAGAGCCGGGCTAATGGCTGGATGATAGCACTCAGGAGAGCCATCACAGGGTGTGTGTGTCCGTGTGTATCAGGCAAGGCGAGAAGAAACTAATGGAAATTGGGTGGGGTGCAGGTCAAGTGCATGCTGATGCAAATGACTGCGGCATTAGCTGAGCGATGCGCTAACGCGGGACCTGATCATCCAGCTAGCACGGGAGGGACAGCCTGTTCGCTCTGCGCCATGCGGCTAGCTTATATGACGGTGCATGTGTAACTGTGAGAGACGTGTGCGCGACCATATCTCCACGTGTCTGCTTTCCGGGTGCGTCCACTGTGCGTGCGCGCGCATGTGTGTGTCTCATTACCAGTGGGCCGGGATGACAGAAGAAGGGCTGGTTAACATCGTTACGGAGCCCAGGCTGTCAAGCTAATCAAGGAAACGAGGCCTCCTGTGCATTAGCAGGAGGGGAAGGCAGACTCACAGGAGTGGGGAGGATAGCGTGACAGCCCATCACTGGTTTCTCTAGTGCACGCTGGGCTCAGAGGGGGGTGTCAGGAGGTGTGTGTGCGCGCGTGCACGTTTGTGTGTGTGTGTGTGTGTGAGAGAGAGAGAGAGAGAGTAGGAGGAGATGCAGAACGGCGAGGGATGTGTAGACATGAGGGAGACGTTAATCTGACAGATGAGCAGAGTAATGAGTGACAGCATGTCGGGATGAACACATCAAGAAGTCTCCGAGGGCCGACAGACAAGATGGAGTTACCACAGAATGGGGAGAAGGACAGAGAACGAGGGAGAGAGGAAAGGGAGGAGAGAGCTGAGAGAGGAGGCAGGGAAGGACATAGTACCAGAAGACAAGAAGGGAAAGTGTGATGGAGAGGGAGATGGTGGAAAGGGACAGAGAAAGAGAGTGGAAGGGAGAAAGTGAAGGAAAGGGAATAGTTGCAGATAAGTTGAAACCCCTAGTGGGAAATGGACACTGATGTTCTTGTATGATATGAGGACACACAGGCCAGACTGACGGAGTTGCCTTGGCGCTTTCACCGTCACTAAATCCAGAGCTGAGGTAAGGAAACACAGTTTTCACACCGCCATGACTGCATGGCCCTCTCCCCAGCCACAGGTCAGCTCGAGCTAACGGTAGAGTGTTAACAAAGAGAAAAATCAAAGCACAGCGGAGTGGCACGTGCAAACACACTCACACATTGTTCCTTGAATGGGATGCAGTTTTCTACAATGTAATACAGAATCGAGTTAACTTCTTTTATGCAGTGTCTTGTATGATGCATGCGTGTTATCTCCGTGTAGAAGAGTAGCTGCTGCCTTGGCAACAGTTAATGGGGAACAGAAACACAAAAGACCAGCCTACCTAACACAGCTCCAAGGACAGCTTCAGCTTGAGCTACGACCAACATAAGCAACAGTCCACCATAAGCAACGGTCCACCGCCAATCAGAAAGCTAGAACTCTACCCGCGTTGAGTACATTGACCCAGTTCTAATGCAGTTCCGAATCCACTGTCAATTTCCAACAGAAAGACTAAAAGTTGATAAACAATTCACCTAACCACGTTGTTTGGACTCCAGACCAGAGTTAGCCGTTTTACCGACACAAGACTCCTTTTAGTCAATCACTTAATATGCTGGCTGCAATGAATTAAACAGCGCAATTAAACTCAGCGGCCGAGATGTGCACTGCCCAGACGCTCTTAACGACGTCGCATTAAGAACCGTGTTTAGAAGTGATAATGACACAATAGAGAGGTGAACACCTGTCCATCTACTGGAGAATGGCAAAGAGAAATCTGTTAGTGATAAAATGAAAACATATTCAGGAAATTCCATTAGAAGTCGTGCAATAATTTTTCTTTCATATGGAATAGCAAACCAGATGAAAGTTAAACGGGAAAATGAAATCAGGCCACTGGAGGGTTAAATCTCTTGAATATTTAAACTTTGAACCTGTGGCTTAAGGCCTGCATTATCTAGCTGGGAGTGGTGTAGTGGTCTAAGCCAGTGTCTCAGGAGCACACCTACCAGAACCAGCAGCTGCATGTCAGGACACCTTTGGAAGCAGAAACACCAATCCCATTCAAATTACTTTAAAAAAGGAGCAAAGAAGCTCTGGTTTATTTATTCAGAGCCTTACAAGTCGATATCTTTTTCTTTGTGTAGTTCAGTGTAGTTTCTTTCCCAGATTTCCACTGCCCTTGCCTCGGCGTAACTTACTTCTACATAATTTAGGAAATGCTGTCATCCAGAGCGACTTACAGTAGCGGATGCATACATTGATCTACTTTCCCTTACGGCGCCAGAAGGTAATGGAATCCGCAACACAGGCGTCATGGGCGCCGCGCTCTACCTACGGGGCAACACACACCCGGGTAGGCCTGGAGGTCTGAAAACAATTTCATGGTGACATTTTGAAACATTATTGAAAGTAAAGACAATCGCTGTCTTCTGGAGAAATTGTATGTTTTTTTAGCTGGATGTCCATAGATTGCTTTTCCACCCTGGCGCAGGCATTCGTAAAAGTAAGACAAGCAGAGATTACAGTTAGCCTATGATGTCACGTGCCAAAGCACACGTTGAATTGTTTTCCACTATCATAAAGTAACACAGTTTAGAAAAACACAGTTTCTATCATAATTTTCCATAAACAATAAACCTTGACAAAGGGAAAAATATTGCCCTCTCAACATTTGTTCTACTGAGTTAAGCCAGGTCAATAGAAACCTCTCAAGACCTGTGAAGTGGGGGCAGTACAGTGACTTGTCAATCTCACCAGAAAGTATTCAGATGCATTCTGGGACTTCGAAGAATAACAAACTATTTTCATGAACCTCCCATTCTTGGCTGGATGGGTAGTATGTTGTTTAAGGTGCATAATCTCCATCAGTTAGACATGAAATTCCATGTAGGAAACCAAGTGGTTATGACATGGGGCACATATCAGCATATACAGGACACAGGACACAGGACACAGGACACAGGACACAGGACACAGGACACAGGACACAGGACACAGGACACAGGACACAGGAGACCTGTTTTGTCTTGAAAGCCCCCTTGTACAAGTGACACCTGATTAAATCTTCAACACTATGCTGATAACACTGCCACTTTAACGTCTCACATAGTGTACCTGAATGAGCGACTCATTTGCTGAAATTCGTATTTCCGTAGGCTCTCTACCTGAAGCCAGGTAATGAAGACGTGAAAAGCTATTTCAGAGATTTCCCATTGTGTCTTACCAGCATGTCAGTGGCGTGGAGGTAGTGTTTGCTGGCCATGCAGGCCTCCAGCCTCTGTGGGACCTGCTTAATGCTCTCGATCTCGTCCAGCAGGTTAAGTACATGTTTGTGCTCGATGCCTTCGATCCACAGCTTCCTCAGCTCATCCCTCTTGCAGTGAAGCAGCATCTTACAGGACAGCAGGTTCTCCTTCACCTGGGAGATTACGGGACATTGTCAGGGTCGAACCCAGCCTGGGCGCACACCATACAACAGATTGGACCGAGGTGTTTAAAAGCTGTTGTCTATGTGGGATTTTGCTAGTGTCCTAATAAACAAGTAGAATGAACCAGGGTGTTCACTGCGCACCAAATGAAAGAGAATGCATTGAACAGGCAGGCGGAGTGTCTAGATTTTCTGCGTGAAGTGATTGGTGGCAAAATGAATACCTTGATCCTGGCCTCCAACCGTGCCAAGGGAGAAAAAGCCACATTTCTGTTGTTCTCTAGGACTACAGACAAGTCGCACTTTGTGTAGGCCCGAATTAGAAATCATTTCTGAAACAGCCACACATGCGAAGCCATGTGAGACGGAAACATGATGACACGACGGTGGAACGCTGATGGGATATCCCAGAGGCATCATCAATAACAGGGACACACATCACATTCAGGCAGACCCTGTGATTCACTGTGTCTGCTGCTAACGCCCACAACAGAGAACTCCCTTGGATTGGACCCATCAATGCCTTCACTATAAATAGATGTATCCAGTTACTATTACTCTGACTGCACGCCTACTGAAAGTGTGTGATGAAACGTTTTTGCAGTGTGTGTTAGTACAATGAGGAAATTCATGCAAAACGAGGACATTCAACCCGTACTCTAACAAGACTGTTTACCCAACCTGGGATGAAATTAAGGGTTTACAATTAAGGTTAGGGATAACTTTAGGCATTATGGGCCAGATTTGCAGACACAGATTGAGCATAATCTGGGTATAAATAATAAATCTTAGTGACGATTCTTCATTTAATCTGATTATTTAGTCCAGGACTAAGCTTAACCTCTGTAAAACCAGCCCTAAGTGTTAGGGCAAGGAGTTAGTGTTACGTTAAGGCTATACATAAAGGTTAAGTTACGGTTTCGTTATTGAGGTTAATGATGGGGTTAGGTTAAGTTTAGGTAAAATATATGGTACAAAGTTGCTGGTCCTCACCTTAATAGTAAAACCCACAAAGGGTGTGTGTGTGTGTGTGTGTGTGTGTGTGTGTGTGTGTGTGTGTGTGTGTGTGGTGTTGGTTCCTTCTTACCCCTTTAATCTTGTTGCGGGAGCTGGTGATTCTCTCTGTGATGCTCTGATAGGTCCGAATGGCGGTGGTCAGCTCTGCATAGTGCTGGACTATCTGTGCATCCAGGTCCCTGTCACACTTCTCAAAGGCCTCCTCCAGACGGCCCTTCTCAGTCTCTCTGTCCTGTTTGTCATCACTGCTGGACAGGGTCCTGCCAACGGGACAGAGACCAACAAACCAAACTTCATCAGTGGCCTCTACAGCTGTCACCGCCTGGTTCTTCTCTCAGTCTTGTCTGGATCTAATTTTTATTTTGTAATGCCGGCTAGTAAACAGATCTGGGTCAAACATTATCACACGAAACTTAGCTGAGCTCAGCTACTACATTTTGGGGAACACAAAATGCAACTGAGGAAATATGCAAACAAAAACCTAAAATCAAGCGTGTAAAAAATCATTTACATATATTTATTATTAACACCTCTGGTAAACTACAAAACATCTCCCCAATACAATAACACTCCCTGAAATCAGTAATTGTCTTACTGTGAAATCAAGCACACAAATATGACGAAACACCACACAAGAACCAGGTTTTCAAGAATGAAAACTAAACCAGTCTTGTTGTTTGTCATAATTCCATAGGATATGTCTATGTAGCGTAAGAGAAGTTGACAACAGTGAAAAGGTAGCATACTCTCAAAAGCTCATTGGGTGACTCCCGACTATACTACAGATTGAAACTGTAGCTGTAGCTTATTCTTACAGGAGAACGCTGGAATGGAGAGAGGTCTTATAGAGCAGCCGGCTCATACTTGACACAAGACAGTAGTAATAGGCAACGCAGCAAAAGTTGTCTGTTCCATTCTCTGTGAATTTGTCATTACTATTAATGGATCTGAAAACTCAATCTCATCTCACCCACAGCGGCAAAAATCTGATATCAAGTTTGGATGGGACAATTACATAAACATTTCTCAAGAGCATTTTTTGAGGTGGACACCAAACAAAGTGCTGTAATACTGTTTGGTTCGCACCATCCGTTAGCTTGATGTTATAGCTCTGCAAATTCAGCTATTGTGTGTAAACACTTCAGTACCAACATAAAACAAATTGACTGGATTCGAATTAAACAACTGCAAAAGCTGGTTGATGTATTTTGCTTGCCAACATCCGTTAACCGCTGGCTAACATAACGAGTGACCTGTCATTCAATGCAGAGAAAATGAAGGCTGGTGACGGTTAGAAATGTTTTTTATTGTATTGAGTTGTAGAAGTAAAAACATTTTCAACACATCCTTTGTTTGAACTACTCACTGAGAACCAACCACCAACTACAAACAGTCTGATTCCCATACATGCACCGTACCTGCACGATGTGCCAATGGCAATGCAGAGGGCTGCGGGGGGGGGGGGGGGGGGGGGGGGGGGGGGGGGGGGGGGGGGGGGGGGGGGGGGGGGGGGGGGCAGCGGATAAAACCAATGTAAGGCAAAGGGCGGGGGCTAATTTAAACGCGCGATTAAGTGTCTATATTCTGCAAAAGTGCTTTCATTGAGTCTTAATACTATTATTGAAATTACATTATTATGTTTACATGTATATATTGGGGGGGACAAATCATAGGAGGAAATGACACCAAGTAATGCCCCAGGGGGACATGTCCCCCCGTTCCCCTGGGGGATTACTAGGTGCTATTTCCTCCTTAGAGCAAAGGGTACGTAAAGAGGAATGGAAACACACAGGTAAACAAAACAGTAATTGACGTAAAACTTGTGCAAGTAAAGATAAGTGAAGACCAACACATGATGATCATGGCACCCAGTTAGGGAAGGACAGCAAAGAACGCATCAAGTAAAAGATCACTGAAACTATATAGATAACGTATCACGCTATGACTGATCAGCTGTCAAAACAGGAAAGCTATTCCGCACCGGGTCTGCTACACTAGCCTTGCTCCCTCCTATCACATTCTGACAGTTAACGGTCAGTGTTACTTTACTTAGTGACAACAAACATTGCTAAATAGTGCGAACAGGTCGAAATGAGTAACTTAAGCGCACGTAACGTCCTTAAAACCAAACTCGACTGATAAAGGACTAGCTATTTACCTAGCAGGCTAACAACAGGAAGAATGTTGTTAGCCTGCAACGGACTGGAATTAGAGGTATTTTTATTGAAAACAACAAAATGGATTCGGGTAGAAATGACAATAACAACACCAGTTTGAGTAAGCATACCTTATAACAGAAATGAGTAAGCCCGATGGGTCTTTGCTTTTGCTAACAGCACTTCGGTATCTTCCAGTATCAGCTGCCATTTTTCCTGCTGCTGCACCCAAACAGTGACAAACTACAAATTTGCTTCTGGGAGTTGAAGTCCGAAATCTGTCCTGCGCTGAGATACATTAATTCTGCTAAACAAAACGTTAGTTTCGAAACGTTGTTGTTTTTTAACGGTGTGTCACTAAAATGATGAAACATATCGCAACAAATGTTGTATTTACTTATGGTGTTATTTGTATGTTTTTATGCTTCGTCGTTTACAGGGTTCACAAATGCACAACAATTTGTATTGTGAAATGTATTATATGCTTACAGGTATCAGCTGCACCTGTAGGCCTATTGTGCTTGCTTCTACAAAAATACCGTAGACTGCACGTTTCTTTCTTTAGTGAGAACACCACCGAAACATTGCATTGATATTATGTTCATGTTGCTACTGAATTTCCTCTTCCTGTCCTGATTGCATAGCTGGTTTGAAACAGTAATAAGGTATCTCTGTCAAAGTCTTTATATTTATCAAATGCACCAAATAACACAGCATAATTCTGAGCAATTTTAGAGGCGTTGTATCTAAGAAAATACGTGATATATCAGCCACAGCCCCCCCTCCTTTTCTTTAGTACATAGAGTTTATTTGTATTTTGTATTTGTAATATATACTATTTATCTGGTAGTGAAATTGTTTCCACATTTTCACATGTATTCCACTGTCCAGGTCATCATTTTGAATAGGAATTGGCTTTCAAGTGACTTCATTTAGTAATGGTGGGGTAAAAGTATCCGTAACTCGAAATTTTATTTACATCAATTCTGAATTGAAATATAGACCAACTGGTAACAAAAGAGAAATTGTGTTGTGTGGGTGAGAGTGAGCATGTGCAAGCTAGTGTTAATGACTTTCTGTTTTTAGGACATATACTGTAGGTCTACATTTGTCACCTCAGTATCTCTAACAATCTTTGCACAGCAACAAACCGGATGGGAAAAGGCATCGATTTTGCAGGAGAAGGGAAGGGGTCGATCCAACAGCACCGGTCCTGATTGATGTACCTGCATGTGGACGGCAGAGATAACATTGTGGGCGATCTTTCTGTCCCCTCCAAAAAAAGGAACAATCACTGTACCATACAGGGATACTTTTTCTTTGAAGGGCACAAGCTTTGAGCTGGGCCAAGTTTAATTTCAACATTCTTATAACCCTCTCCTCATTACTGGTCTACTGCTCTCTGTCCAATGGCAAGGCTTCAAGGTGATTGTCAGGAAGTGGGTATGTATAGTGTATTAATTTGTCACTGTCATTAAAACATGAACATTTTATGGACAGTTCAGTACACTTTTGCATGATATGGCATTTCATATTTAAAATGTTTTTACCACTACATCATAGTTTGGTTGACGCAAATTGTTTTTTATTTTGACATGTTCAAGTTTTCACAGATGATAGAGATTGGGATAATACAAATATATCCCCTATCATATTATCCCCCTTTCAAATCCCATGCTACAACAGAACCCCACTGCAATAATTCCAGACTGTCACTGAACAGACATAAGCCACAGTATCCTTAATAATAAAAGAACAATAAAGCAGTAATTTAAATACAGTGAAAATATGGGTTACTACTGGATCATAATACTTGCTGGATTCACACAATTGAAAAAGATAAAGGCCACCAGAAATTACAGATGGTTGTGTAAGAAGGGTTATTAATTTATACAAACAATATATTAAAGAAGCAGTGAATCTTTTCTAGTTGAAGATGTTGCCTGACTTCATTCATCCAGTGGCTGAAGGTAGAAGGAAACCGCCCACAGAAGTGGTCTGAGAGGTGCCTTGTGGCCTCACACTAAAGAGAGCTTCAATAGATCCCTCCATTTCCTTAAGAAACACCACAAGAATGGAACTCCTGATGTCTTACAATTAAGGCCAGGTCCAAAATATCTGTCAAAGTCAACAGGATTCTACTTGCAATGGTCACACCCGAGATCCATCACTGGCCTGATTATGCCGTGCCGGCTGTTACATTTCTATATTCAATGTGTTTAAGTTCCAGTTATTCTATTTCTATGTTCCTTGCTATCACCTGTGTTCATTGTTCTCACCTGTGTTTCGTTGCGCCCTCATCACCTCCTTATTTATCCTCCCCAGTTCCCAGTGCCTCTGTTGGTCATTTCCATGAATGTGATGTTGTGGTCTGTCTAGTGAATTGAAAGCCCTGATTCTGCGCTACACAACGTGACCACGACGAGCGTCCCTGCTGCTGCAACCTGGGAGCCTGGCCGGGTGAGAAGGTGAGGCCTTGTAGGAGGGAAGATGTGCTGTCTTCCTGCAGTTCCCTCACCCACTACGACGGTTGGAAGGCCAGCAGCCTATATGATCTTCACTGATTTGATGGTGACCCAACTAAATGTTTTTTCACTTGGCATTTCAATGCCAGTTTAGACTGAGAAAACCGAAAGACCAATGTAGGAGCTTGAAGCTGAGCTGCTGAAAATATGTTCTGTAGTTGTATATGCCTGCTTTTACCATCACTTCATTTTTAGGTCTGAATTACTGTAATATTGACTTGTGAACTTAAATCACAGCATGATCCATAAATAAAGCTTTGATTGGTTCATACCTTGATTTTCCACTTTACATGGAATGTAAAGGCTTCACATTGTTTGGATACCAAAGCCATTGCTTTGGCTAAATGCTATGTCCTGTCAATGTACTATATCATTTGGAGGTCAAGTGAAAGTTATTACTTTGACTAGAAAACATGTATGCCCATTAACAATGTACACAATCTAGCTCATGAGGTTGAATGTTTGCAATGAGTCAATGTTGGTTCAGGGGGAGAGATTACTGTAGTCATGTACATTGAGTGAACCTGACTCTGGGCCATGATTCTCTCACACCATTCACCCCACAACCACATCATACAGCCTCCATCCTAGCCAAACCGAGCCTGCAAACTTGAGCACGGAGCTGCCACCAGCTCTAAGTGCTCCCTTGGCGTGCCTGACCGGTAGGGTACCCCACAATGCTAGAGCTGGCATGCCATCAGTTGTCAGTGAGCAAAAGCAGGTTGCATTCAGGGGTAAAGCCAGCAGTGTGAACCAAGATCCCTGGGCAATGTCCAGCTATAATTGGTACATCGCCCATTGGGGAGACAAAGTACACCAATGGCCGTTAATCATTTACAAGTACTCAAACGTACTTCATCCTTCCGAAGAACTTTGCCAAGTGTTAGAGTACGGTCTTGCAACACTGAATATGGCTACCTCGAGATGCATGTGTATTGGATTATTGAACAATACTTAAGCCTTCCCTGCTCTACTGACATGAACTCAGGATATCAGATGCATTCTCACTGAATAAGACACCAACCCATGACTCCTCAATAAAAGCGCATAGAGTAGATGTGGGCATTTTACACTTTCTTGTAAACTTG
Source organism: Esox niger (assembly GCA_016801105.1). Classification (NCBI taxonomy): domain Eukaryota; kingdom Metazoa; phylum Chordata; class Actinopteri; order Esociformes; family Esocidae; genus Esox; species Esox niger. The sequence continues at coordinate 26,162 of JACXGJ010004168.1, read as the reverse complement.
CGTTCTTTGGATTGTAACAGTAATTGGGCCATGAAAGATGGCAAACGATTTCACAAGAGCACAATTATGCACTAAAATGTAGATTGATGAACGGCCCAATGATTTTATTTAGTACAAGCTAAGCATCCTGTTGGTCTTCACAGTATGTCATGTCCATTCATGGAGAAGTCCGCTGTCCTGGTCACAAAGCTTTGAGCTTCATTACCCACAACCACTTAGGCACAAGGAAACAATAAATCAGTCTTGATGCTCTTAAAGTACAAAATGTGAACTAGCCACAAGTTTCAAAGTCTACAACCAGCTTCAATCTCAATTTGGCAGCTACAGAGGGATGTAGGCAGAAGCAGTATACCAAACTTTTAGAGAAAGCTAAAAAAACAGTAATGCTCCAAAGGTCCATTCGATCGTCACCAGCATGTCTTCAGTCCTGGTCACAGAGCTCGACTCCTCCGATTACCCACAACCACCTAGGCACAAAGAAACAATATCAGTATGACACCTTTCAAATGCCAAATGGGAGCTAGCCACATAGCGCTAGGATAAAAATCAAGTATAAAAGCAGCTGCCATCTAACATATAGACACAGCTGAAAACATTGAACGTAGTGAGACCCTGAACCCACAGCCAGCACTATATCACCTAGAGCATGTTTTCCCCTCACACATAAAGTGACTCCTGCTCACGGTTAGCCCGGGCTGTAAAAGACCAATCTACAGACTTTTTACCCATTAACACTGCTCCGCTTCAACCAGCACCACCAACTGCATCAATCCTGGCCAACACATTCTTCCTGCTGACATTACCCATTTTTCTCCTCGGTCTATATTCTATTTGACACAGCTTAGTCCCGCCCCAGTCCTATTCTCATAGGTCTATGGGCTTTTCCGCCATACTTATTATCCAATAGGAGACAACCAAACGGTAAATTGGATGGGTGTGATCGCTGGAGATGATTGTGTTTAAACTGTTAGTAATTTATACAAAAAATATCTTAAAGAACCAGTGAATCTTTTTCTAGTTGAAGATGTTGCCTGACTTCATTCATCCAGTGGCTGAAGGTAGAAGGAAACCGCCCACAGAAGTGGTCTGAGAGGTGCCTTGTGGCCTCACTCTAAAGAGAGCTTCAATAGATCCCTCCATTTCCTTAAGAAACACCACAAGAATGGAACTCCTGATGTCTTACAATTAAGGCCAGGTCCAAAATATCTGTCAAAGCCAACAGGATTCTACTTGCAATGGTCACACCCGAGATCCATCACTGGCCTGATTATGCCGTGCCGGCTGTTACATTTCTATGTTCAATGTGTTTAAGTTCCAGTTATTCTATTTCTATGTTCCTTGCTGTCACCTGTGTCTCGTTGTTCTCACCTGTGTCTCGTTGTGCCCTCATCACCTCCTTATTTATCCTCCCCAGTTCCTCTGTTGGTCATTTCCATGAATGTGATGTTGTGGTCTGTCTAGTGAATTGAAAGCCCTGATTCTGCGCTACACAACGTGACCACGACGAGCGTCCCTGCTGCTGCAACCTGGGATCCTGGCCGGGTGAGAAGGTGAGGCCTTGTAGGAGGGAAGATGTGCTGTCTTCCTGCAGTTCCCTCACCCACTACGACGGTTGGAAGGCCAGCAGCCTATATGATCTTCACTGATTTGATGGTGACCCGACTAAAGGTTTTTTTCACCTGGTGTTTCATTGCCAGTTTATAGAAAGACCAATGTAGGAGCCTGAAGCTGAGTCACTTGAAAGATGTTCTGTATTTGTATCTACCGGCTTTTACCATTTCATTTTTAGGTCTGAATTACTGTAATATTAATATGGATTTGTGTACTTAAATCACAGAAAGAACCATAAATAAAGCTTTGGTTGGTCCATACCTTGATTGTCTTTATTGTATGGAATGTAAAGGCTTCGCATTATTTGTTTGGATACCAAAGTCATTGATTTGGCTAAATCCTGTGTCCTGTCAATGAACTATAATTGGAGGTGTCAAGTGAAACTGTTATTACATTGGTAATGGGCCTACAGGTTTTCAAGTCAATGTACACAATCTAACCCAGTAGGTTAAATGTTTGCATCAACTCAATGTTGGTTCAGTGAAAGCTCACTGCAGTCGTGCATCCTGTGAACTTTTAGAAACTACTCTGGGCCATGATGCTCTCAAAACCACTTCATATCGCATCCAACCTGAACCGAGCCTGCAAGTTGAAGCACGGAGCTGCCTCCAGCTCTAAGTGCTCCCTTAATGTGCCCGACCGATAGGGTACCCCACAAGGCTAGACCTGGCAAGCCATCAGATGGTTAGTTGTCAGGGAGCGTAAGCATGTTGCATTTAGGGGGCAAAGCCAGCAGTGTGAAAATATCCCTGAGAAATGTCTTGCTATAATTGGTACATCGCCCATGGGGGAGAGGAAACACAGGAAAAGGAAACTACACCAATGGCCGTTTATCATTTGCAAGTACTTGTAGTTCATCCCTCCGAACTTTGCCAAGCGTTAGTGGTCTTGCAAGACAGAACGCGGCTACCTCGAGATGCGTGCGGATTTGGCTATTGTGCAGTACTTAAGCTTTTCGTACTTTCCTGACATCTTGAAATGAGCTCTGGGATATCAGATGCATTCTGTCACTAATCCATGCACCTTCCAGAAAAGCACATCATGCAGGCATTGCACCCATTTTTGTGAACTTGCGTTCTTTGGATTGGAACAGTAATTGGGCTGTGAAAGATGGCAAACTACTTCAAGAGCACAATTATGCACAAAAACACTGATGAACGACCCAATGATTTTATTTAGTACAAGCTAAGCATCCTGTTGGTCTTCACAGTATGTCATGTCCATTCATGGAGATGTGCTCTGTCCTGGTCACAAAGCTTTGAGCTTCATTACCCACAACCACTTAGGCACAAGGAAACATTAAATCAGTATTGATACTATTAAAGTACAAAATGTGAGCTAGCCACAAGTTTCAAAGTCTACAACCAGCTTCAATCTCAATTAGGCAGCTACAAAGGGATGTAGGCAGAAGCAGTAGACAAAACTTTTAGAGAAAGCCAAAAATCGGTCATGCTCAAAAGGGCCATTGGATCGTCACCAGCATGTCTTCAGTCCTGGTCACAGAGCTTGACTCCTCCGGTTACCCAGAACCACCTAGGCACAAAGAAACAATATCAGTATGACACCTTTCAAATGCCAAATGGGAGCTAGCCACATAGCGCTAGGATAAAAATAAAGTATAAAAGCAGCTGCCATCTAACATATAGACACAGCTGAAAACATTGAACGTAGTGAGTCCCTGAACCCATAGCCAGCACTGTATCACCCAGAGCACGTTTTCCCCCTACATGTAAAGTGACTCATACTCACAGTTAGGCTGGGCTGTAATAAAACAATCTACAGACCCAGAGAGCCAAGTTAAACTTTTTACCCATTAAGACTGCTCCGCATCAACCAACTACATCAATCCTGGCCCACACATTCTTCCTGCTGCCATTACCCATTTTCTCGGTCTATATTCTATTGGACACAGCTTAGTCCTGCCCCTGTCCTATTTTCATAGGTCTATGGGCTTTTCCTCCATATTAATTATCCAATAGGAGACTACCAAACGGTAAATTAGATGAGTGTGGTCACTAAGGGATGATTGTGTAAGAAGGGTTAATCAATTATACAAACAATATCATGCCTTGATTGTACGGCTTGTGCCACACCAACTGTTTCCATGTTGTATGTCCATTGTCTTTAATTGCTGTATTAATTTCTTTGTTAATTGTCTTTAAGTTCTAATTACGTTTTATTTCTATGTGCTTTCCGTCAATTTATTGTTCTCACCTGTCTCTTGTTTTGGCCTCGTCACCTCCCTACTTAGTCTCCCCTGTTATCTGCCCCTTTGTGGGTTGGTGGTTTAATGGTTTTTATTTATTTTATTTTAGGTGCAGGGGGTGGCTTGACTAGAGTGGTGGTAGCCCTTGTTGGTGCACTCTGTGTCATGCCTCCTTTCTACACAATGTGACACTGACAGACCAATCAAGGACACAGCAGAGCTAGATGGCTGAGGGGGTCTGGCTAGATGTCTGATGGCGAGGAGCCTCCCTACTGCAACAGCCTTGGAGCCTGGCTGGGTGAGAAGGTGAGGCCTTGTTAGAGAGAAGACCCTTCCTAGCCTAACTGTACCCACTATGACTGGTGGGAGTGCAGCAGCCCACATCACCCTGACAGATTTGAGCGTCACCTCCATGTCGTTGGGGTGGAGTCTGCCAGGAAGACCTTCTGTTTTTCTCTGCCTGCCTTGGCCCTCAACTGACTTTAACTTTATTGTGTTGCTAAAAACCACAAAGAAAGCATTCCGTTGAATAGTCAGTACCCTGCCGATTCTGTTCATGACCTGTAACACTTCGAACACTTCTCTGGCTACCAAAGCCATCGCTATGGCCATATGCAATTCCCTGTCAACGTGGTGTAAAATCAAGCTGTCAGGTGAACTCCGTGACCTTGTATGTTTTATTTTCTTATATCATAGCTGTACACATGTTCATTAGTGTTTACTGGTCATAATGGTCCTTGTTCACCATAAAGCTCAGTGTAGGTTTTTATATGTTTCATTAACTCCCATGTTGGTAATAGTTTCAGCTTAGCGGGATACAAACAGTTCTGCCGAATCCTATGTGCTTGTGTGTAAACTGCAAATAAAAACTAAATGCAATGATGTGCACATTTTATCCCTGTATATAATTTTAAAACTGTACAAGGACAGCATTGTGTTAAACTTAGGAAATTGTGATGTTTCTGGAAAAAGACATGCTTATTCAGAATTTCATGCCCGTGACATGTGTCCTGAAACTATGTTGCCTCAATACTTCAAACAATATGCTCCAAGTGTTTGGGAACTGAGACCAAAGGCTGTAGTTTAGATGGAAATGTCTCCTGTTCTTGCTTGATATAGGATTTCAGCTGCTCAAGTTTCTTGTCTCCTTGGTCATTAGATGTTTTTTCTATTGAAATAAAGCTCTAAACGGTGACCGGTCTGGACTGCAGGCAGGCCAGTTTAGCACGCAAATTATTTTATTATAGAGCCATGCTGTTTTGATTTGTATGGGAAGTGGTTTGGCATTGACTTACTGAATTAAGCAAGGCTTTCCCTGAAATGTCACCTGCATGGCAGCATATGTGGCTCCAAAACTATATATTGTTCAGTATTTATGGTGCCTTCAGATGTGCAAGTCACCCATGCCATGTGCACTAATGCACCCCCCATACAATCACACATGGAGGTATTTGAACTGGGTGCTGATAAGCCTGATGGCTCCTCTCCTCTTTAGTCTGGAGGCTGCAATGTCCAGGATTCTAAAAAATATTTGTATCTTATTATTCTTTACATTCTACACAGTGTCCCAACCTTTTGGAAACAGGCTTTTACCTACATAAAGCAGCTTTTTGGAAAAAATATTCTATATTTTCCTGAGCAACAAGGCCCTTGAGACCTTCTAACAGCGTGCATCTGCGACCAAGATTGACGCTGTGCGGCATACCATCAAAAGTTTGCAATCTTGTGTTGAAAGTGGAGAAGTTCAGTTGCAAACATAGTCAGGTTCATCCCCTATTGCCATTATGGAGATAATGCTTATGAAGGTTGTGGTGGGAATAAAAATTAGGATGCAAACAGGGCCATCACTGCGATCCCAGGAAACTATATATGCTTGTGTCTCCTCACTTACAGATGCCATAGACATTATTGCTATCAGAGGACCGAGTCAGAGCCCCGTGAATCACACTCACCGTTCCCCGTGTTAGCTAATGCCCTTGGAAGCCACCATAAAGTCACACAGAATTTGCAGTATTTACCACATATTCAGTGGGGCACACATTAACCTGTGGAGGCGTATGTGTGCGCGTGCGCGTGCGTAGCCGCAAGAGTCTTCCTGATTGGCTCAGTGATGTCTAATTTCAACGAGTCTTCTGATCTTGTCTGGGAGGGAGGTGTCAGTTGGCACTGTCTGTATTCTGTTTGGCAAATGCATTGCGAGTCCCAGACGTTAACACTGTGAAAAATATGTAACGTATCGGTAAAGTCAGTAAGATGAGGGAAAAATAAAGTATCGTTCGCAACAATACATATTTTTTGCTATTAATACAATGAATTCGACATTTTAAAGTGTACTGTATGTGCACGTTCAGTGAACCTTACATTGTTTCACCACCAATCGAAACCGCTGATGTACAATACGTTTATGTTCCACCAATAAACGCACGCTTTCTTGGTAGTTCGAATGCATGATACGGAAGTGTTTCTGTAACTGCTTGCAGAGTCCTGCAGCCCTATTTCTTTACTGTCCCCGGTTTGCGACTATATGTTTTTGACAAATAACAGGTGGATGACAATTCCCATTTCATGCAATTAGTTGTCACTTTTGCTGGTTGGATTTAGATATGGGAGCGAACAATAGCACTCGTCGCGTCTCCTTTGAATCTGATGAAAATGACAACATCACAGTTGTGAAGGGCATTAGGGTGAGTGCGAAACAAGACCAAAACAATGAAGTTTTAACCAAAGACTGCTTCCTTTTTAAAGGAAGTTATATATTATAAGAGCGACTTGTAACTGCATTAGACTGACCATATCAGAAAACAAATGAGAAATGTCAAGCCAAAGTAATGTTTGTTATGTTAGGTTGCATTGCTATGTAGCTATGGCTAACTCGCGAACTTACTGTGATTGATTCACTGACGCACCGTACCGTACGGTAAACACTGGTTGCCTCGCTTGGCTTTATGACAAATATATTTATAATGCTGCATAATTATACTTTGTTGAAATAACACGTACTGTATATGTGTCTAAATAGAACATAAAATATTTTTGGTGGTATTACACAAGTTGTCTGCGTTTGCACGAGCATGTGATGGCCATGTGTTTACAGTAGTAGGGTAACTTGACTATTTAAAACACGTTTGTTTACTGTGCAAAAGTGTTAGGTTAAAACATTAAATCAATAATATTGAGCAATTCAGTCTATATCAGTGCCAGTTGATAGGCCTATTATATTAGATGTTGACAGATCCTCAGTAAACTAGCTATTATACTAAACCCTGCTTATATTTGACTGTCTTGAACCCTATTTTAGCACATTTTGTGCTATACCTTTGTTATATTCTAGCAATATATTATCGCGGTAAAATACCCCCTGGGACATGATCACCACCAAAAATAGGACTGCTATAAAAAGTATTTTCATTTTTTTCTCAAAAATCAAAAATCAGTTTAGAGGTCTAAGTTCATCACATCACATGATGTTTTCTAAATGACCAAAAATAAGATCAACTTATGTCAGAATCATTTTTGTGGACTTAGTTGATCAGTTTAAATGATTCAACAATATTTTCTAGATGACCAGGAACAGGGGCAACCAAGGAATTAGTGAAAATACAATTTGCTGTGTTTTGGTGGAGAATTATGGGGGGAGCATTTCAACCAGGGAGGTGTTTAACCCCAAGCCACCCTACCATTTTCCACCAGTTTTAAATTTCTGTTGTTCTGTTTCGGTCCCTGTGTGCTGCCTGTTACATTTAAATATAGGGTAAGAGACTTTCATTAAGCTTCTTGTTAAGGCTACTTAGCACATACATATTGTTAAGGAAAATTTTGCAAGAACACTGAAGCCAAATGTTATTTACAAACAGTAGAACCTGCAAATGTGTTTGTTGCCATGTGTGTTTGTTAACACATCAACAAACAGACCTTTCTGGTGTCTAGTATATTGAAACATACATGGTGATATACAGTACATGTTGTTATATGTTGGTCTAGTATTTTGTTGTGTTCTATTCAACACTGGAACTTCTTGACTCTTCCTCTGAAATGTTTGGGCTGTATTATGTTGAATGAAAATTGGGAAACGTATTGAAATGATCTGTTGCTTGGAAGACCAACTATTCTGGAGCCTGGTAACCTGACGTTAGGGTGTGATGCAGTTGAGGTGTGTGGGTGTCCTTTTTAGTTTTGCTTTGCTTCTCTGACATTAATGTTCTCCCATTTTTCTCTTCCCTTCTTTGCTTGCAGCTGTCTGAAAATGTCATCAACCGAATGAGGGAGCCCGTAGCTCCGCTTCATCCTCCCGCTGTTGACCCTACACCCCCCGCCTTCCTTCCACAGGTCCCTTCTCCTCCCCCTGTGTCAGCTCCCTCCCCTCTCCTCATTCCAATACCTCCCCTCAGATCCCCCTATGATCCCATCACCTCACTGCCACCCCCTCCACCCAAAGAACCCATCGCACCTTCACCTCCTGCGCCCGTCACTGAAGTAGTGAGCCCTCGTCCGCCTCCTCCCCCTGTGGAAAAGGTACCAGCTCCAACCATGAGTGACATGGTGATTGCGCCTCCTCCCCCTGCTGCTACTGATCCCTCTGTACCTGTTGAGCTGGTAACTGTCCCTCAGTCGGTTGACCCCCAAAGCCCTATCACTTCTCCTATTCCTGCTCCTGTTGCTGTGGAACCTATTCCTATCTTTTTACCTCCCCCACCTGTAATTGAACCCATTGCTGTTCCACCTGTAATTGAATCCATTGCTGTTCCACCTGTAATTGAACCCATTGCTGTTCCACCTGTAATTGAACCCATTGCTGTTCCACCTGTAATTGAACCCATTGCTGTTCCACCTGTAATTGAACCCATTGCTGCCCCACCTGTAATTGAACCCATTGCTGCCCCACCTGTAATTGAACCCATTGCTGCCCCACCTGTAATTGAACCCATTGCTGCCCCACCTGTAATTGAACCCATTGCTGTTCCACCTCTAATTGAACCCATTGCTACTCCACCTGTTACTGAACCCATTGCTACTCCACCTGTTACTGAACCCATTGCTACTCCACCTGTTACTGAACCCATTGCTTCTCCACCTGTAATTGAACCCATTGCTTCTCCAACTGTAATTGAACCCATTGCTTCTCCACCTGTAATTGAACCCTTGGCACCTCCCCCATTTGAGCTTATTGCAGTTCCTCCCTCTCCTGTTATTAAATCCATGGCACCCCCTTCCAGTCCTGTTATGGAACCTGTTGCTCCCCCTTCCCTTTCCTCTGCATTGGAATCAACCTCCTCCCCCGCAATAGAGTCCGCTGCCCCTCCAATGGGAGCTTTCTCCCCTCAGCTTGCAGTCGAATCCATCACACCGCCTCCTTTCTCTCCTCAGCATGATCCCATCACTCCGCCTCCTCCCCAAGCTGAGTTTATTGATCCACCCCCTTGTGAAACCATTGCCCCTCCTTCTCAGCCCCCAGTGGAAACGGTTGCCCCTCTTCGTGTTATGCCTCCTCCTGCCCCAGAGCAGGTGTCTGCAGTAGCACCTCCTCCACCACCAGCATCATCTGCAGGTGAGTTCTGCTGTAGTCAGTGTATTAAGGTACTGTAATGAACAGAACCACACAATTATCAGATTGATTCTATTAGCATTTTCCCTCATAAATAACACCAGTCACTTATAACTCCTTTCCAAAAAAGTTGGGACGCTGCGTAAAACGCAATTGATTGATGTGCATATCATTTATCCCAAAATATTTGATTGATTATAGTAGGACAACAAGTCAAATATTGAAACTGAGAAATGTTTTGAAAAATATGTGCCCATTTAGAATTTCATGCCAGCAACACATTTCAAAAACATTGGAACAGGGGAAAGTTTACCACTGTGTTGCATCAACTCTGTAAGCATTTGTGAACTGAGGAGATGCAATTGCTGCAGTTTCAAAAGTGAAATTTTTTCGATTCTTGCTTGATATAGGATTTCAGCTAATCAACATTTAAGGGTGTTCTTTATCATATTTTTCACTTCATAATGTGTCAAATGTTTTCATTGGGGGGACAGGTCCGGACTGCAGGCAGGCCAGTTTAGCATCCAGACTATTTTACTAGGGAGACATGCCGTTATAATACATGCAGAATGTGGCTTGGCGTTGTCTTGCTGAAATAAGCAAGACCTTCTCTATAAGACATCATAGGTACACTTCAACTATGAGAGACAAAATGAGAAAAAAAATCCAGAGAATCACATTGTAGGATTTTTTATGAATTTATTGGAAAATCCTTCGGTAAAATAAGTAATTGGTCACCTACAAACAAGCAAGATTTCTGGCTCTCACAGACCTGTAACTTCTTTAAGAGGCTCCTCTGTCCTCCACTCGTTACCTGTATTAATGGCACCTGTTTGAACTTGTTATCAGTATAAAAGACACCAGTCCACAACCTCAAACAGTCACACTCCAATCTCCACTATGGCCAATACCAAAGAGCTGTCAAAGGACACCAGAATAAAAATTGTAGACCTGCACCAGGCTGGGAAGACTGAATCTGCAATAAGCAGCTTGGTGTGAAGAAATTAACTGTGGGAACAATTATAAGAAAGGAAGACATACAAGACCACTGATGATCTCCTTCGATCGGGGCTCCACGCAAGATCTCACCCTGTGGGGTCAAAATGATCACAAGAACGGTGAGCAAAAATCCCAGAAACACACGGGGGGACCTAGTGAATGACCCGCAGAGAGCTGGGATCAAAGTAACAAAGGCTACCATCAGTAACACACTACGCCGCCAGGGACTCATCCTGCAGTGCCAGACGTGTCCACCTGCTTAAGCCAGTAGATGTCCAGACCCGTCTGAGGTTTGCTAGAGAGCATTTGGATGATCCAGAAGAGGATTGGGAGAATGTTATATGGTCAGATGAAACCAATATGAAACGTTTTGGTAAAAACTCAACTCGTCGTGTTTGGAGGAGAAAGAATGCTGAGTTGCATCCAAAGAACACCATACCTACTGTGAAGCATGGGGGTGGAAACATCATGCTTTGGGGCTGTTTTTCTGCAAAGGGACCAGGACGGCTGATCCGTGTAAAGGAAAGAATGAATGGGGCCATGTATCGTGAGATTTTGAGTGAAAACCTCCTTCCATCAGCAAGGGCATTGAAGATGAAACATGGCTGGGTCTTTCAGCATGCCAGTGATCCCACACACAAGCATTTCAAGGTCCTGTAGTAGCCTAGCCAGTCACCAGAACTCAACCTCATAGAAAATCTTTGGAGGGAGTTGAAAGTCTGTGTTGCCCAGCGACAGCCCCAAAACATCCCTGTTCTAGAGGAGATCTGCATGGAGGAATGGGCCAAAATACCAGCAAGAGTGTGTGCATACCTTGTGAAGACTTACAGAAAACTTTTGACCTCTGTCATTGCCAACAAAGGGTATATAATAAAGTATTGAGATGAACTTTTGTTATTGACCAAATACTTATTTTCCACCATAATTTACCAATACATTCATTAAAAATCCTACAATGTGATTTTCTGGATTTTATTTTCTCATTTTGTCTCATAGTTGAAGTGTGCCTATGATGAAAATTACAGGCCTCTCTCATATTTTTAAGTGGGAGAACTTGCACAATTGGTGGCTGACTAAATACTTTTTTACCCCACTGTATCAGGTGTCCACTTGTCTTTTAAAGTATTTATTAGTTCTGTATATTTGGTTTTAATTTCTTGAAACTGAATGCATTTGGCCACGATCAAGCAATTTATCAAAGCTGTTATGTGTGTGTTTCTGCCCTCCCCGCTGAACAAGATTTGTCTACATCAGGTGAGTACAGCTATGGCTAACTTCAAGGGCTGTGGAGATCTCGGCATGCCGATCACAGCATAATTGCTCTTGAGACAAACCATACATGGGAGGGGGACACAGAGTGCTGTACTGACTCTATAGGCCTGAGTTCAACCTTGACTTGACCTGACACTGCTGTGAATGCTGTAGGAAATCAATTTTTTTATGTACAGTCTCTTTGCACACAGTCTCTTTGCTTTTCTTATCAAAATTGACACAACAGTTACTAGCAATTACAATTGGTTTCTAATGGACGTACCTGGTTATATTACGGTATTAAAATCAAAACTACAATACCACTATAGTACCTTGATTTTGGGGTGGTTTTGTTATAGTCTATTTCAGGCTTAATCCACTCCTGGACAAAAAGCTATTGTAAATGAGATGTTTGTATATTTTACACCAGGATAAGGCTTGGGTTTGGCAAACATCCAATACCGTCATTTTCAGTCTGTATCTTACTTGAAGAGAGACTGCTTGGCACGTTGAGGTTTCTTCTTGGCAAAGAAGGCTGCAAACTCGCTGCCAGTGCTGGCGTAGGAAAGCTGGGCAGAGGGCTCGGAAGCACTCTTAGTGTTCTTTACATCCAGGTAGTCCATCAACAGAACCTAGGGGGAAAAAAACATTAAGGATAGAATTAGGGCATGAAAAGCAGTCCAACTCCACCTACTTCTCAACACAAAAACTGAAATAGGGGACGTGTTTGATGATTCATCAAGGACATTGATAAGTTAGACCCACACAGCAGATGCTATTATATCCAAGGTAGGGTATCTAGATACTTCTATTATATCCAGGGTAGATTACCCAGATACACCTATGTTATCCAGGATGGGGTATCTAGATACTGCTGTATAGATGTATCTCCAGCTATAACATTGCTGAATGAATGCTATGCAATAGTATGTAATAACCCTTTTAAAACTTAACGTCAGTTGGTCAAATTAACCATCAGAAGATAGGGACACATCTGTACATCTCAACCATCATGAAAGTTTACAATGCGCCATCAGATTAACATAGAATGTTTTCCAAACGACCATGAAAGCGATTTGTGCGTTTTCCTTAATATGTCCCTTCAATTAGACAAACACATTTTTAGGGAGAAGCCAAATGACCCGTGTCACAAGAGCAAGCTCACTGAACCGACAAAACGCCCACTACTACTGTAACATGAGGAGGCATGTCAATTGCCGAAAAACTCCTCCAATTCCCGGTTGAATTAGAATTAAGTCCTGATTAGATGCATTTCATGTTTCCCAAATGAGGATTTATCCAGCAGAGTGGGGCTGAGAACAGTTTTGATTGTAGGCTAATAGATCTAAGTATTAGTAAAATGTCATATATTAAACAGAATATCATGATCTAAACTGCCAGCCAACAGAACACAAATACTTCTCTCAGACATTGACCACTGCTGAAAAAGACTGCAATTAAAAAGAGTGGCGCATCAGAAGCCAAGCATCTTTCTCTGGCATAGAACGTTTCGTATTGTTTCCCTGGCAACTATAAACGTTTGCAGATTAATGTTCTACTTGTTATTTGGTTTGGTTATGGTAGGGTAGAACGGCACATTTGATCTCTACTAAATATCTTGAGCCTTAATGGGGTAAATAAACAGTAATGCACATTTAGGAGAGAGCGGTCTGAATCCAGACAGCAGTGAGACAAGGCTGCGTGAATGCAAGATCATTTGAGTGACAGTTCCGGTTGCCTGGTGATGGACCTTAGTCCCGCTTCAGACGCCACATTTCTGTACCCACTAAGGAAATGCTGGTGCAGTGGCTGTTTGATACCATCTCCAAAGAAGGTTTTGCGCCGGCACGTGAAAAGCCGAGATGCAACCTTACAGATATAAGCCCGTGCCAAACCCAAAGCACTTCAGAGGGGCCAGAGTCATATGTCTGAATAAGGTATAAATATGTTTGTGGGCACTACAGAGATCAACATATCACATCATATCTTGCCCAGGGCTGCCTAGGGAGGCAGCAGCACGGGTGGGATTCTATCGTACTGCTGCTCGAACACAGTCTTTCCCACTTTCATTATTCTCCCAAAGCAGAATATTTTATTTATTTATCACCCCAATTTCTAAATCTGTCTGCAGATTTATAACACTCTCCATCCATGTCGTATTAAAGTTCATAAATATCTTATAGAGATCTAACAATAACCCCAGACTGACAGATGTTGAAAAATATATATATATATATATACGAAATTGGGAGGAAACAAAGTTAACTTTCCCCATTGTCTTTCTCCAGTACTTCACCCTCTCACTCTCAGGGAATAAATATGCTCTCAATTACTTTCCCATTCGTAATAGCTTCATAATTTAGCCAGACTATTTAACCCCTGCCGTTCTAATTCGTCCCACCGTGGCGGGGTCGTCCCAAAGTGGGGCGAGAGTGATGGAACAGCAGATGGAAATCCATCTGACCTCTAATGATGTCATTACCACTGGAGAGAGAAAGAGCAGGACCCCAGTCGAAAACACGCTCGCTCGCACGCACGCACGCACACCTCCTTCAAACAGATCCATTTCCCCTCTCGTTCTTCCCTCCCAGCCATCGCTCAAGTGCCCACTCCGCCCCACTAACACGCTCAGCTAGCCTCCTGGATTAGCAACACAGCACAAGACTAGCGTCAAATGCTAACCCTGTCAGGGTATGAATGACTGATGCCGCTGTGATCTGCCGATGAGCGCGGGCCACTACCTTGACTTCATTAAATGCCAGTGTATGGGAGGGAGTGAACTTTGGAGGCTGTTAAGCACACTGATGGGACAGATAGAGAACTGCTATGATACAAACATATTAGGGGGGCAATGGGTGGAGAAATAACTGACAGAGTGAATAAGAGAAATAATCAGAGAACTAGAGGGAAAGAGTAGAGTTTCAGGGTTATGTATTGAGGTTGCTTATTTTTCATATGCAAATGAATTCCATGCTAATAAAGCCTTTGCACTGAATAGAAATCAAGACACGGGGACAGAGAGCAACGGGGACAGAGAGCAACGGGGACAAGGAGCAACGGGGACAGAGAGCAACGGGGACAAGGAGCAACGGGGACAAGGAGCAACGGGGACAGAGAGCAACGGGGACATATTTGAAAAATAAGTACCTATGTGAGATACATTTGATAGGACAGCAGATTTTTTGACTTTCTAGCAGGCTTCCTTACATTTGTGACAGTGATTCAACGACCAAATCAGCTCTCTGGAGATCACGAGACAACAGTACGGTATGAGACACGAGACAACAGTACGGAATGAGACACGAGACAACAGTACGGTATGAGACACGAGACAACAGTACTGTATGAGACACCAGACAACAGTACTGTATGAGACACGAGACAACAGTACGGTATGAGACACGTGACAACAGTACGGTATGAGACACGTGACAACAGTACGGTATGAGACACGAGACAACAGTACGGTATGAGACACGAGACAACGGTACGGTATAAGACACGAGACACGAGACAACGGTACGGTATGAGACACGAGACACGAGACAACAGTACGGTATGAGACACGAGACACGAGACAACGGTACGGTATGAGACACGAGACAACAGTACGGTATGAGACACGAGACAACAGTACGGTATGAGACACGAGACAACAGTACGGTATGAGACACGAGACAACAGTACGGTATGAGACAGGGCCATGGATATGAACTGTCCGTTAAATCACTGTAATGGCATTAATATTTACTTTCCCCTGATAAACGTTCCTATTAAAGCCTCCGTATGGCACAGAACTATGTGATGTCTAGCTGTGTGTATGAATGACAGCCGAACATCATCCGTGCCTCATCAAAGGTTACGTCGCCAAGGCAACAGGTGGTCGTTCATGACTTCTTGCATGTAAACCTACACCATAATATAAAAGTGACGCGATCACACTTGAAACTGCTTGATTATCTGCTTCCCGGACCTCCGCGAGTCACCAAACACGGGAGAGACAAGGTCGCGTGCCTCCCTCTGTGGGCGTGCGAGGGGACGCATGTGCACAGCAGGCCATGTAGACCAGCATTATTCAGCAACAGTAATTTAGCACTCCGAACACCTCTCCTCAAACACCCCTCTCCTATTAGACATTATAAATGTCACAGAGCTCATTACACCGCTACCACAACATACGCCGCCTCTCCGGACAGACAAACAACCAACAAGGGGCATAAGGATGGACAGTGACGGCGGTGAGGGAAGGAGAAGAGGGGAGTGCAGAGATGGAGGGAAATAAAGGGAGAAGGACGCATCCAGGGCTTCTATAACAGGTTGTAGATGCAACTCTTATGAGACCCCCCCACCAAACAAGCTGGACACCAGCGAACACAATGAATTGCTCAAATTGTGCCAGGAACAACTAAACAATGAATGTCTCAATGTGTTTCTAAACAATAAATGCGTTCCATGGCTTGAATGCTACACTAACAGGATAATGCTAATTGTTTTCCCCTTCGCTCCAATGTAGAAACCGCTGATCTTTGCTAATAATATTACCTGGGTTCTTGGAAGTCTGGTTCATGTTTCAGATAAGGGATAGAGGCAACGCGGTTCACAAATGCAGTTGTTAGAAGCTAAGCCACTGACTTTCTCCAGTCACTGACATCACCATTCCTGACACCACGCTATTCTTATGTAGCCTAGCAGCTCAAAAAAGCAAACCATTGAGGGGTATAATAGCTGCTCATAATCACCTTTCCTTCCTAGCACGGACTGATAGCTACTTAACTAGGAATGTTTGGCTGTCTCACCCACCGGTACAATGTTACGCCCTCTAGATACAAGCGACTGAAGCGTCAAAAATAAGACAGCTGCTCACATACGCTAAGGCACAGAGATGTAGCGTAGCCTCTTGCCTCAGAAATGGCAACCCAAAGACAACCGTGCAGCCTAGGCCCTGATGTCCCCACGGATGACACATGACAGCGTTCCATTACTGTAAGGGCGGACTCTGCTGACCCCTACCAAACAGCTGTCATGGTACAGCCCGAGATCGAGCCATCAGTACAGAGATGAGAATGTCACCAACGGCGACTTGCGCGGCGAGTATGACCTTCGCAGGGGTGAGTGGCTACTGACGGGCACTTGTAGCTAGCTGCGGTCCCAGTCGGAACCAGACGAGATGTGAGGCCTTGTTCTAACATTAATGGCCGTGTCCCAGGAACCATCAGCAGGAAAAAGGTGCTGAACGAGGCCGGTGAGAAAAGAAAAACGAATAAAAAACGGAGTCCGAAGCTCATGAGTGTGTGAGCATGTGGAAGGGCGGGCACAAACACCCACACGCATACACACACGCACCCACCCACCCACCCACCCAACCAACCAACCACCCACCCACACCCAGGTTTTTGCCACTTTTTTCCAGTTCCCCCAACAAAGACAACCACTTCATTAGCCATTGTTCCCACTTACCGAGTAACTACACGCTCAAGTGATTTGGGCCGGGTCCCACAGCTAAATCAGGCCACTGGGCTGTGGTTAGCGCCAATCTGCTCTAGGGAAATGGCATTATGGACGTGTGCCATGGTCGTTCATTACCAGCCCCCCAACCTGTGTCTTTGTGCCGGGAGAGGAAGTGTGTGGTTTAATGAGCAGAATACACAAGCCTCTGTTGTGTCCATTAGTCCTAACGAATCAGTGTAATTAAACCACCGAGCCCAGTGAAGGGGGTCCAGGTGAACAGCGGTGCTGGGCTGGCTGACGAGTCCATTAAAAGGGAAATGGGGGGTGGGGGGAACTGCTTGTTTACTTTCTTCCGTCGAAGTCGTCCAGGGAATTATCTCGGTAATCAATGAGTTCTTTGAATGTTACGCTCTCCTGTTTCTCCGTCACGACTCAATAGCAAACTTTATACTCAAATCGGTTCCTTTGGGGAGTCCACTGAAGACAGTTTTTTCCTTGGAAAGATACTGACTGATATGTCGGCTGGTGGCTTCAGGTGAAAGCCCAAAGCTGGCCTATGCACTAAACTGTGTTATTTCTGGACACCCAACAACCTTAGCGGGTTCAGAGAAAAGCTTTATCTACCTCTGTCCACTCTGGAGTGGACCACAGCAGACCTTTAACAGGATCCAAGGGGACTGTACCACTTTCCATCATCCCTCAACGTTGATAACAGAAGATACGGCAGTTTGTTGTATTTCACTGATCTTGCTATAACTACGTGGGGACCGACAAAGAAAGGAACACGAATATGAATTGAAAGCGAGTTGAAGAGACCACTGCTTTGGTAAAGGGGATGAACATGAGAATGTAAACCAAGTCCTTTCAGGTATACAAACACACAAAATCCCTCCTCTGCATCGCAACACCTTGACTGCTCAGGCACGCACGCACGCACGCACGCACACATGCACGCACGCACGCACACATCAAATAATTAATACCGGAGCTGTAAGAGAAACCGTTGTGCATAACCAGGAGAGGGAGAAGCTGACAAACATTTATAAGCTCCCATTCTCCCAAACACACAGGGGGAGGAGGGAATTTTGAAACAGTCAATATGCTAGATTTCAGTGCGCTCCGGTAATATGTAAATATGACACATGGGGGGGGGGGGTAAAATAGTGACATGTTGATTAAAACGTTAGGGGAGGAACAACACAATGATGTCTCGGCACATCATATTTAATTAAAACAGATTATTGTCGGCGGGCTGTTGTTTCCCTGGCAGTTCAATTCTCCTTGTTTTCACTTCGCTGACAAGCCGTAAGGAAGGCCTGCATATTTAAGCCGCTCATATACTACTTATATATTTATATAGTTTCCACATAAGGCTCTCCTTTGTCTTGGCTAATCTCTCGCTGTGCGATGATTTATTCAGTGTGCTTTGGCCGCAGCCATAGTTCTCAGTGTGTCAACGGAACAGGAGGAGAGCGTATTCACCACTACACCTGCAATGTGTCATAGCTGCACACATTGAAGCAGGGCCAACACAGTGGACTTGCTAAACAGCAGAAACCGATGACACGAGACAAGCAAACGCAGCTGAGCGACTAGACTGGGCCGTGCGTTGAATACCTTACGAATTTCTAATCCAGGGGATGATTTCTGACTTTCTCAAAACAACACGGCCAGCCGTCCTGGACATTAGTTCATTAATTCCGTTCTCCTTATTTTTTATAATGTGTTTTGTATAAAAGTTGTGTAAAACATGTAGCTGGTACACCGGTCTAGAGGTGTGCTGACAGCCTACGTCCATTCTTGATTTGCTAATCGTATCTAGGGTCCAGAGATCCTCACAACGGCTTATTAAAAGCAGTAATCTGTACTCCGGGCACGGAGCAGCGACGGCTGGCCAATCAACATGGTACCCAAGCTATCACAAAGACAACATGGCATCACAGAGGAATGCGCGAGCGCTAGGCAAATTAGCCAACACGTTATAATCCATGCCAAAATATAGGCTTAGGTCAATTAACATTGTCCCTACGGGGGGGTTGTAGTGAGAGATTCAGGACGTTCTTAGGAGCTAGGGTCTTTGGTCTCTGCCAGAGCATCTGGTCTTAGCTCCTCTGATGGCATGTGGAATTCATTTGTCCGTGCGTTTTGAAAATATATTTGCTTAACCAGCATGTAATGACGCTGCTTGCAAGGGGAAACAAAAATCAAACAATAGTCTTTAAAGTGAAGTTTTTAAATAAGTATATTTCTTAGCACGCCAAGAACTGCCTCTAATTTCATTGAACTGCAAAGGAGTATGAGACGGTTTCTGAATATCAAAAGAAAAAGGGATGGAGGCATCAAGTGAAGCAGTGCATGCTGGGAATATAGAAACCTAATAACGTGGGCTTGTTAGCGTGAATAATCAATACATATATTCATACACGGCATCTCTTTGGAAAAGCCACTTAAAACGTGTGACAGAGTAGACAACGCCATTCAGCTCTCTTACAAACACCAATACGGGAGAATTAGCAGCCGTTCTTTCCAGTCTTGAATCAATATCTTCTCCGCACTTAAAGCCCACTGGGGAAGCTTTGCCAGCATTCCCAAACAGGGATTAAGACAGCAGCTACATGGTTCTTGACTTTCAAAAAGACATCCTGCATCCTGTACCTTCCCGGAGCCATTGCCCAGCGGAATATGGGAGGTCTCAGCATAGGCTGTGTAACCGAATGACCCTTCGCATCCCTGTCGGAGCCGGCGTCCATCACGGAGCATGTCAAGTGGAAAGGTCAACGTGATTCCACACTTTTCAAAGTGGAGGGGGAAAACGAATCTCCTAGAGGCCTCCCTGTACATTGTAGGCTAACCCGATGAAACAAGTGCGCAGCTTCAAGGTGGAAAGATGAGAGAAAGACTAACAAGATCTGACAGAGACAACTGTCAACAAAATGGCCGCCTCCAGGCTAATCTACACCTAAAAGAACACCAATGCATCACGAACACCTGAACCTGTACTACTGTGGGAGTAACTAGTTAGATTGAAAACACTTGCAGACAGCTGTTTGAGTTCTTCAACTCCACACACCAAAACTAACAAGAGACAGCGGCAACAAACGCTGATGAAATGGCCACTGCTAGGCTAATCTACACCTAACCAAGAACAGAATCCCTTCACACACACTCGACGCAATAGCTAGTAGAGACGCTTCATTCCAGTAGGCATCTTCTTCTTGAGCAAATGCCTGAACTAACAAGAGAAAACAATGTCTCATTCACCTCCGGAGGCTCAGTATCAAACATGCAGACAAACAGGGACAGAAAAACACACCTGGGCACTGCAGGGTGGGTTTGGTGGCCCACTGCAAGGGAAGAGGCAGGGCAGAGGGCAGATTCAACGCAGCCTTCCTCAGGAATTTGCACTGCCAGACGTTAGCATGCGCTGCCACCAAAATGGGTTTCTCTCATAGAGAAGAAACGAAGGAGGGAAAGTGGAAGGGTGGGGAGAAACATAGTAAGGTATAGAGAGATAGATTGAGAGAGGGAGAGAGAGAGAGAGAGAGAGAGAGAGAGAGAGAGAGAGAGAGAGAGAGAGAGAGAGAGAGAGAGAGAGAGAGAGAGAGAGAGAGAGAGCCTGAGATATAAAGAAATTGGGATCGGGAGGGATTGAGAGAGGGAGGGGGGTGAGGGAGGGGGAGAGACTTTCACAAAGATACAATCGTCCAGGAAATAATAACACGAGTGACTGAATAAGAAAACCTCATTTCACATAATGAGTATTCTAATCAAGAGATTACATTATCGTGCATCGCGGCAGTGGGGGAGCAAGGAGCCCCTGGCAACCGGGTGCTGGCACAGCGGAGGCAGCAGTGCCCACGCCGCCGGAGAGTGAACAGCTTAATGACTTCCATTACCACAACAGCACAGCCCAGCGATACCTACACTCTTACTTCCTTCCTGTTCATTCCTAACTCACACTCTCCATCTCTCGGACACTTTCTTTGCCATTTGCCTTACTTACCAGGTAAGTAATCTGGTTTCTTCCTGGATTCTGACCTTACTGGGGACTTCTTCCAAGCTGCTGTGCATCCATGTCTTGTTGTTGCTTGCGCTTTGATGTACAGGACTGAGTACCTGTACATGCACTGTGTGACATCTGCTCATGTAAAAAGGGCTTTATGAGAGAAATTTGATTGACTAATCAGACATGATAATCCAGGACAAGAAATCATGAAGTGAGAGTTGCCATGGACAGAGTGGGAAAGCTACAGCCATGGTAACTGAACAGTCATGCAATCAGTTGGCAGGCCAGATTAACACTCAGTCAATCACAACTTTGTTTATACAACTTCCCCAATCAGAGTTGAGAAAAGGACCAATTTTCAGCCATTCAAGGGGCTTGGGCCTTAAATAATCAATGTTCTATAAGACAAGGAGCATTCGTCCTACATTACAATAAAATAGGCTTTGGGTGTGACTAAGTCTAGCTGGTATAACTGACTACAGTTTGGTCAGGGCCACCTTAGCAACAGTTGGTATGGTGGAATAGCTGCTCTGCCTTGATTGGTTTTGAGGGTTGAAAGACAGAAAGAAAAGATGATATTGCCCAAGGTCACCACCTGACTCCTTGTCTGGGCTGATGGAGTGATGACAAGCCCATTTACTCAATCCCAGTCTGCACTTCTCCATACCTCTCTGACTGCTGTTCTCCTTCTCAATCATTCTCACACTCCACTCTGTGCACAACTTTCCCAGTCTCTCCCACACCTCACCCGCTCTCCCCGGCTCTACCTCAGCCCCTCTCTCCCTCTCTGCCCAAAACCAAAAGGAAGAACGTCTTAGTAGCCCTCAGAGACTTGGGAACAAGATCAAGTAGAGGGAGAAAGAAAGGAAAGATCAGAGCGAAAGAAAGAAAAAGGGGGAAAAGAAAGCATCCTGAACGCTGTCCCCCGAGAGACTCGCACCGCGCTAACTGTGACTGACAAGGCTGTCCCGTCTGACATCAACTACAACGACAAACCCATACAGGCTCACCTTCAGTGACGACAGCAGCGCTCTCATCATGACTAACGCTGATTGACTACTTACCGAACAATTGCATTGTAGAAATCAATCTGGTTTCTTGTCAAGGCAGCCCCGGGGGGGGGTTGGGTGGGGAGTGTGAAATCATGTCGTAAGCACAACAACACTGGTTTGGGCTAATTCCTAGAGAGAACGCTGTTGACTGCGTGTGTTGGGCATCCAGCTAGGATTCTTGGCGGTGTTGTAGTCAACACTTGCTTGTGCAGCCAGACAATGTTGTCTTTCTTTTCAAAGAGGAGATTATACTTCTGGAACGAGTGGCGAGAACATGAAAGTAGGTCCGGTGAAATGCTTTTCCAGAGTTATCTTTACATAGAAGGCACACAGATACACATGTATAAACTTACACACTCCTTGAGTACACACACACACACTCACACACACACACACACACACACACACACACACACACACACACACACACACACACACACTCACACTCACACTCACACTCACACTCACACTCACACTCACACTCACACTCACACTCACACTCACACACTCACACTCACACACTCACACACTCACACACTCACACACTCACACACTCACACACTCACACACTCACACACTCACACACTCACACACACTCACACACTCACACACACTCACACACACTCACACACAGCCATGGCTATTAGCTCTGGGTTCCTGTCATAGGTCAGTTGGAAACAGCTGCTCATCTCCTCAGCCAATCAGTCCAGAGCAGAGCGCATCCAACACGTACCAATTAAATCAGTCAAATTAAACCAGGCAATCAGAGAACGCCCCTGTTCAGGTGTCTACCACAGAAGACAATCAACTGGATTTCTCCCCCATTTCACCAAGTGAAAACGATGAAATCTGCAGCATTGGATTTCTCCCGTCACATTCCAAGGTGTAAGCCGGAGCGTAGGAGGACACACTTCCGAATGAAACATCAGGATGACGATTACGGGACAGGCAGGATGATGAAACTGAGGAGGCAGAGCGAGACGGAGCAGCCTGGAGGGGACGTTGGCTCGGGAACAGACAGTTAACGCCGGGGCAACGTTCCAGCAGCGTTTAACTAGCTCCTGTGAAGGGACGTTACTGCGAGGAGTAGCACCAACCCAGGCTTTATCCAATCACAGCGACTGCTGGGCTGAGGGCCCTGAGCAGGAGGCAATGTGAGCCTGAGGGCATCAGTTCATCGACATTACCGGTTCTGGGCGGCTTTTCTGAACGTTTACCTCCCTGCACACTCCAGCAGTCCACAGCTTGGTGTGTGTTGGTTAGCAAAAATGATCACACACAGTCTGGATCTTCGTAGGTCATTTTACGCACGTCTGTGTGTGTGTGTGTGTGTGTGTGTGTGTTTATGTACAACATGTTTTACATGAACTGACCTGGAGAACCGTCTGGATCTTGGCGGAGACGTCGGCCAGCTCGTAGAGCTTGATGCCCTCTTGGACCCCGTTGGGCGACACCACAATCTGCTGCAGATGGGCCAGAACCACACTGTGGGCCGTCGCCACGGCATTGAACTTGTCAAACAGCAGCTCCAGCAGTTCCAGCAGCAGCCTGCAGAGGGCAGCAGAGATAAAGGCTGTGTAAGGATAACAGGTGAATAAACTAAGATAAATCCCACACATTGGCACCTGATCGCATTCCCAAAATGCATTGGCTGCCAATTCGTCCACACCAACCCAGTATTGTTAGATCGGTTACAGGGAAGGGAGGGATGGATGCCTTGAGGAGTATTTGAACCGGGCTCTAATTCCTTTTGAAGCCCTCCCTCCCTTTTCACCTGTACAGTAGTGTTACAGCAGGAACTACAACATTTCACAGTGTTCTCATGAAAACAGGTCAGTTTGAACAGGTTGAATTAGTGGCACACCAGATGTAAAGTCAACAGTCCAGCTGCAAAATTCATTTCTTTTGGGCAAGAAATCATATCTTCCAGTTCTTTTTTTCTCCTATATTCTTCCATGCAAAAAATATTTTGAAAACAGAATTGGTGGAATTTACACCGTACTACACAAGAGATGTCAACCTCTATGTATGAACACTCGTCTGTACTCTCAATTAGTCATTCAATGACAGATTACTACTGAATAAGCTAATGCATAGTCAATTCCTTGCTGACCTTCAGCGCGATGTTAAAGCTAAATGATGAATTTATAGTTCCGATTCAAACAGGCACTTTAGCAAAGAATCCAGCTTTTCAGCATCCACCACACAAGGACCAAACTTCAACGTAAAGTGTTCACTTAACTGTATTTGGTTAAGTGCATGTCTCTCGTAGAACAGCAGTGAGGCACTTCTTTGTTAGAAAGTACTTTAGATCCGAGGAAAGGTATCATGTGTTCTGAGCTAACTCCCTTAGATCATGCAAAAACTTCTACTAGCACTTAGGTTGAACTAAAAGTGTTTACAGTTTGGGGTCCGGGAGAACTGGAGATGGGAAACACTTTTAAGAACCTGAAATATACAATAAGAGAATGAATTTGTCCCAAATAGTATCAATCTCATAACTTGTACCCTCAGCCCACTGATCTGGAGGGTACCAGTTAACTCGCAGTTTCCTCCAGTGAAAGTAGGCTTTGAACAGGAGCCCATATTTCCTCATCAGCAATGCTCAGAATTGAGCATCTAGTATCTGGTATTAAGTTGATAGACATTCCTAAATGTATTTCCATCAAGAGGTGATAGCTAGTTGGTGCTGAATGGTTGGTATGAACAGTGGGGGTGCGGGCAGAAAGCTTCCCCAGTCGCACAGAGGCAGCTGGCTCTGACTACAATTAGCAGCATCTGTCAAAGTCTCTAGGTCCACCAGGACCAGGACACATCTGTTGGACTTTTGTTTTTGGGGATGCGAAGGCACTTCTGACTTTATTTATTGCAGAAGCTTGGGTTGAACTCCCTGCTGGAAGTGAACATTAGGCAAACAGAAGTATTGTGGGGAATTAAGGGTGAACGACATTGAGCGAGATGGGATTTTGTTTACGAAAAAAGACTGGACCATATCTGCCAAAAGTAAATGTTAGATAAACGTTAGACAAATGTTACATAAGGTGTTTTGGGAGAATGAAGTATGTGAGAAAGATGGATGTTTCCCCATGGAGAGTTTGGCTGGTAGTCTATCATTAGACTGACAGTATGTTATAAATAGGTTAGGGAGGGAGTGTGTGTATGTCATGAAACAGGTTAGGAAGGAGAATGTCTGTTATGAATGGGTTAAGGGGTGATTGTGTATGTAATGAATGGGTTAGTTAGGGTGTATGTAATGAATGGGTTAGTTAGGGTGTATGTTATGAATGGGTTAGTTAGGGTGTATGTAATGAATGGGTTAGTTAGGGTGCATGTTATGAATTTGCTATTTAGGGTGTTTGTAATGAATGGGTAATTTAGGGTGTATTTTTGTAATGAATGGCTTAATTAGGGTGTATGTTATGAATTTATTATTTAGGGAGTATGGTGAGACTGGGTTATTTAGGGTGTTTGTAATGAATGGGTTAGTTATGGTACATGTAATGAATGGGTCATGCAGGTCACTATTAGGACTTGGTTAGGGAGTGTGTATGAAATGACCTTGCACTGACCGTCAACATATGCCTAATCCACCACTCACCTGGACTTCATCTCTTCCCTCCTCATTTGGTCTGATGAATTTCATTTATTACCGATCAGAGACGAGGAGAAGAAGGGGACAGAGATCCCCATTCTTCTCATTTGCAGAGGAGACCATCCTAATAGATCTTCCCTGAAATCCTGCCCCTCATTTCCCAGAAGGATCAAGCCCACAACACCCAGGTGATGGACGGCTACACAGCCAGGAGGGACCCTACACAGCCAGGTGATGGACCCTACACAGCCAAGAGGGACCCTACACAGCCAGGTGATGGACCCTACACAGCCAAGAGGGACCCTACACAGCCAAGAGGGACCCTACACAGCCAAGAGGGACCCAGCACAGCCAAGAGGGACCCAGCACAGCCAGGAGGGACCCAGCACAGCCAGGAGGGACCCAGCACAGCCAGGAGGGACCCAGCACAGCCAGGAGGGACCCAGCACAGCCAG
>JACXGJ010004167.1:0-47701 GCA_016801105.1 Esox niger | reverse complement strand
TCTGTGTGTGTGTCTCTGTCTGTCTGTCTGTCTGTGTGTGTGTGTGTGTGTGTGTGTCTGTGTGTCTCTGTCTGTCTGTGTGTGTGTCTCTGTCTGTCTGTCTGTGTGTCTCTGTCTGTGTGTGTGTGTGTCGCTGGCTGGCTGGCTGGCTGGCTGGCTGTGTGTGTCGCTGGCTGGATGGCTGTGTGTGTCTCTGTGTGTGTCGCTGGCTGGCTGTGCCTCTGTGTGTGTCGCTGGCTGGCTGTGTGTGTGTGTCTCTGTGTGTGTCGCTGGCTGGCTGTCTCTGTGTGTGTCGCTGGCTGGCTGTGTGTGTGTGTCTCTGTGTGTGTCGCTGGCTGTCTGGCTGGCTGGCTGTGTGTGTGTGTCTCTGTGTGTGTGTGTCTCTGTGTGTGTGTGTCTCTGTGTGTGTGTGTCTCTGTGTGTGTGTGTCTCTGTGTGTGCGCGCGCCTGTCTGTGTCACGTGCCCTGGCTTCCATTAGCTTGTTTTGTGCTCAAAGCCTCTTTCTCTGCTGACCCATTCACATACAATGGCCGCCCTGTGGCAGCACATATCCAGCACTTAGCATCTCTATTTATCCTCTTCCTCATTAACACCATCGCCACCATTCTACCGATCATCCCCCTTTACCAGCAGCCTACCCCATCCCCCTGATACTGGGTCTTCTTGATTAGGGAGTTTTGTGGTTGACGTTTAAGGATGTCAGAGTTAATTTGCCCATTGCAAATGACCTAGTTGTTAGGCGCATAGCTGAGCCATATCGCTTGGGTGCGCTTTGGTCCCCTAGCTGCGAAGGACGTATTTCCATTATCAGTTAATCTGGCTTGGGGAATTGTGCCTGAGGACGTCTGACCATGATGGTGTTATTGTTCCTCTGGCGGATCTCGCTAGTGGTGTCTGGCTTTCCTGTTATCATTGCGGTGTTACAACTAGGACTGCAACTAGCGATATTTAGATCATCCATGACTATGTTGAGTGTCTGTGCGCGCGTCTATATAATGTGTATATACATTCTAGCATTAAATGCAGGTTTTGTTTAATTAAAATGAATGTGTGTTGTTTTTCCTCATTACACAGTGCTCTTATCAAAAGAACATGAAATAATTGAAGGCAACATGTATTAGAATGACTCTATAATTCCAGGTTGCTTTATAAACCTTTGCCTAGATCTTCGTCGGTGACTGTTTCAATGGTAGAAAATTTCTGAGAATCTTAACTGAAGGACATAAACTTCACTATTAAAATAAACAGTTTATCTGGTGGAGAAGACTAGATTTTGTAATCTGCGGCACTCGTAACATGATCTGTTAGTTACAGTAATGCTTTTTGGTATCTGGCACTGCTTGATATTAAGCAAATTTCTCCTTCCCCAGTAGACTGTAGTTTTGGTGGTGCTAACATTGTTAATTTACAGAAGAATCATTCATCCAAATCTTGCTTTATAACACAACTCATGAAACTAAAATGCCTGAAAAGAACACTTTTTAGATTAGTATTTTTTTGCTGAGCCCCCTTTCGACACTGTTCCAAAAATCTTTTCACCAACCTTTCTTGAATTTGGTGTTGTAAATTGTGGAGTTGAGTTCTACAGGAATTTCCGCTGGTCCAGCCACAGCCTGAGACATTTATTATCTTAATTTTTTTGCTGTCATTCATCAGTGACAAGACTGCAAACTTCTTTATTATTCACTTAGTTGTTGCAGCCCTATTCACTGCGCTTTGATTTTGTTTGCAGGTAGAACATAGCATTTCGTATCCCTAATATTCTGGTTTCAGCTCCCAGGTATTTGCTTCAAATGCTGTGATTGTTATGCTTGGCTAGTGCTGAGTACTTTTTATTTTAGTCAGTCACCATCTGAATGTTGCTGAGCTGATAGTTAGCTCTGAGACCTTTGTTGAAAAGCATGCAGAACTATTTCCATTAAAGGACAATTTATATATCTTAATATCGCAACCAATCTTTCCAAACGGCCAAATTTATGCTAAGCTATAAGCTAACCGCTTTAAGCTACATCCAGAGCCTATGGTGTCAACATCTCAAAACAGAATGACACAATGCCCTTTTTCTATGGGCAGGCAGGCAGCATTGCATGTTTAAGGAGTCTACTCTGCTTTATAATTTCCTTGTTTCCTGCTTAAGCAACAACATGGGAAGCAATGGATTACTAAACCACCTTATATGCTCCGTTATGAATGAATATGCCTGCCTTGTGCCTATGGAAGCTTTGCAAAGGCTGTCCCCATCCTGAAGCTGCACTTTTGTGGATGGCTGCTTAGAATGGGTGGCATTTAAAGCATTAAGTCCATATTGAAACACCTTTGAATTGAGACCAGCTAAAAAAGCCCATGGTTTTTATAAGCAGGTGCTAGCTAACTAGATGTTTCACAAAATCAGTAATTGCACATGTGAGCTTCTCCCATGACTGCTGTAACTAAAATGACTTATGATTTTGTTCCTGCTAGTGAAGGAGATTAATCGAAAGACAAGTTCCAGTATATCTTGCCGACTGTCATATTCAGCTGTTGTTGAAATGCTGTAACGGGTTAGCTTATAGCTTAGCATAATTTTGGTTGATTAAAAACAAAGATTTTTTTAATCACGATGCACTTATTCATTGCTGATGGGAAAACCAGCTTGTCCTTCAAGGACAATTAAGCTTGTTTTGGGACGTTCATCCTTATCTCAAGTGCACTAACTCTGAAAAAAGGCAACTCCAACCCCCATCTAGTCCAAAAACCACAACAATAGGGGCTCTTGCCTCACTGGAAAATGTCTCTGGGGTGTTTTACATCCCAAGGCCATAGCCTGACATTTTGTTTCAGGAGTGATGAGTTGACATCTGAGATAGGGCCAATTCCATTTCATTTAAGCAGGAGGAATTGAAACACTCATTGTTAAGATCTCCTAAATTGAACAGGTATAGGTCATAATGGATTGCCCCAGGGCGGCTCTAAACCTAGACAAACACCTTCCAAAATAAATCCCCTCTGAATAAGGAATCGATTAAGCAATGGCATACCTGTTTGCAGCGCCAAAAAGTAAATACTTAATTATTCATTCTTTTTAGCAGTTTTTTTTGTATAATGAAATCAAAGTACCCTAACGGTGACATCTCTATAGCTTTGTCAGATCCTTTCACCAACCCCTGAAAGAGTTTGCTGCTTGACGACCACTCTGCAGCAGTGGCAGCCCTCTGTCCTGCTCCTTTAGGGAGTATTTAGCTCTGAGAGCGAGCACTTTGCTTGCCAGATTAACCGGCACGTCACTCTGCCCCCTCGGAGAGATGAAACTCAATACTGGCCGTATCGTATTCTGCACTGCTGCTGTCACATTAGCGATGCAGCGAGTGGGTGCGTGTGCTGGGCCCATTGTCATTCATGTGATTGATTATTGGGGACGCTGGGCAAGAGGGAGACATTTATCCGTTAAAGTAGCAGCCGACCAAGCGCTCCCCTCTCGCCTCAGTTTCTATGGCCAGCTTTGTTTTCCGCACCGCTCTTTGGTTGGGGATGGGGCGTGAACGCATTCTCTGTGACCTTGGTGATGTTTGGCACGCACCGTGCACCCAATCAGGCTGCTTGCCTGTTTACAGGAAATTTGCATTAGACTGCCGCAGTTGATGTGGTTTCTCAAAAAAGTTACTTTGCCTTTGAGCTGTCTGCAGGCCTGAGATAAAACGAATGTTCTACCAACAGGACCATCTTTTTCATTCTTCTGAATTTCCTTCCTCTCTGTCTTTAGTGGGAGCATTTGCACACAGTTGAACTTGGGTAGTCAAGGGGGTTTTGAGAGACGCCCTCAGAGAGCTGTGACATATTGCAGTAAATGTGCTGATGTCCATAAATGCACTAACCCCCCCTCCCCCTTTTCTTTTTTTGTTGAAGTATGGATATAATTTATTCGTGTCATAATGCCTTCGCCCCATCTGCTTCTGGGACTGCAGGCAGCTGGAAGCCCCAAACAGCTGCCAACGTGTTTCCTGTCAGCCCAGCTCTACTGGGGATAGAACGCAGCGGAGAGGAGAGCCAGCTCAGTCACTGCAGGAATAGAGGCTAGACAAGAATTACCTAGATCCCTCTGTCTTTAGGAACAGCGGTTAGGGTAGACCTGAACCCTGACTCCAGAAATATAGACGTGGTTGGATGTAACACCAAAATGTCTACTGAATGAGGCTAGACTGATTGCTTTACTTTTTAGGAACAGAGTCTAGATTAGACCTAGGACTTGACTTTAATTGCACGTGTTGTTTCTTATGGTTATCTGTGTGTTTGTTCTCTAAATAATTAGCTATATATTGTATGTTTCCATGTTAAACTGAAGGGTATTATGATGATTGCAATGTCTATATGGCGATAGGGGAATGGATCAAGGTTGGCAATTGCAGGTGTATTTGTAGGGTGAACAGCAAAACTGACTTCTTATTGAAATCTGAACAGAGACTTTTACCCTAAAGAGTCTTTGATTATCCGATGAACTGCTTCAGTGCGGTTGGTTGTTTTTCTTTCCCTGCCGCTGAAAATGTTTACTCATTTATTATTCCTCTTCCTTCCCTTGGCAGCATTCCCCGTCTGATCCGTCATCCGAGACGACAGCTTCCGACAGGACGGCCGCCTCAGGGGCGATCCTCCAGCCAGCCGACCGTGACCAGCAGCCCACGGACACCGAGCCGAAGCCAAAAAAGAAGAAGAAAGCCAAGGGAACTGAGGGGGCAGGTGCTGGAGAGAATAACCACCAGCAGCAGCAGCAGAAGAAGAAGAAGAAGAAGAAGAAGAAAGGCGCAAGTATAGAAGGTGGCGAGGAGGAGAGGAACCTGGAGTTCGGGGACTGCCTCGGGGCCGAGGTCGACTCTCTGACGGGCGCCCCGGAAGCATTGCAAGTGGTGGAGAAAAAGACAAAGAAGAAACCAAAGGAAAAGGAGCCTAAAGAGCCCAAGCTTCCGAAAACGCCCAAGCTGCCGAAGACGCCCAAAGAGCCCAAGGAGAAGAAGGCCAAGAGCACCACCCCCAAGGCCAAGACGCCTAAGAAGCCCAGGTAGGTTCCACCTATATTTGGTAACTTCTTGGTAAATTCACAATTTAGAGGCCTTGCTGTTTATGTCAGAAGAATATTAGCTTGGTTACATCTACTTCAGCTGCTCTCTAGAATTTTTGGTGGACCCAGGACATCTATGTTAGCCTCCCCACTAGAGTTCTGTTTTGGCTGGGTATTTAAAGCTGGTGTGAGTCTGTGGGCTCAGGCTTGTATTTATGCAAATTGGACCTTATTGGCTAAACCTCGCTCTCAAAGTCAGCTTGGAACTGAAAGTCTTGATCCTGAGTTCTGTAACAACCTGGTGGATGTTGAGCAACGTCCGGTGGCTTGGCAAACAAAATTGGGGCCGCTTGTTGATCATGCAGTTCAGTGAACTGTGTGGCTACGCTGCTGGTGTGGTGAGATGCCCACGGGGTTTGTGGGTGTGAATTGTGAAGCGGGCAGAGTTTGAGAATAGCGGGAGGAGGAGCATACACAATGCTGCTGCAAAACCGAGCCATGAGGTTAGGACTTGCTGGTTGTGGGTGCCTGTGACTTGCAAGTGAATTTGAGCATTGAAAGGGGGTTCCCCAGCTTACACGCAGTGTCAGTGACTTAATCATGCCTTAGTGGGAACATGGTGGTTGGCCTTTAGCGTTGAGTCGTGGCCTATATGAAACCGCAGAGTCTCCATTCAACCGATCTGTCAGAAGTAGTCTTAATGATTAATGTTAAACTTTAGATGGATGGTAAAATGCACTTTCATACAAGCCTGGTCTGTCTAGCTCAATGCCACGTTTCATAGACAGTGTTGGTCTTTTTTTCCTTTTCTCTCTTTTTCTGCCTTCTCTGGTGGAGTCAGTGCCCTGTGACATCCTAGTCTATCACAGGGCTTCAGGAGACATTAGCATGCTAAAGACCCCGCATATCCATCTTAGCTCTCTCTTTTCCTCTAGTCTCTCCCCCTTGCTGACTGCTGCCCTGAGAGGAAGTGGGGGGTGGGGGGCGTCGGTGAACAAGCCTGTGAGCAACCGGGGCCTTTTCATTGTGAAGGTTGTAACTTGAGCTGCCTGAGGAATGTGTGAGCAGAGCCCCTCCTATCTCCCCATGTTAGTGTGTGTGTTGCCCTCACCACCTTTGCAGTGCTGTCACAGCTCCAGCCGCTTGGCCCCTTTCATCCAGAAGACAGAAAAAAAAAGGAGGGGCCAGCCACCTGTTAGCCTAGCATCTGTGACCCAGCACCAGAGCCTTGGGTCGGGGTGGGGGTGGTCTGTTTATGAGAGGCCTGTGGGGTAGGTAAACATGTGGAGGGGGTAATCTTGTGGCCACTAATGGTGATCAAGGCCTTCGAGTCCTCATTTAGCTATCAATTCTGACCGGAAGGAAGTCGAGCTTAAAAAGGCCCTGGCCTATGGGTGCTAAACGATCTCCAATCAAGTGTGCCTATTTCAATTTTCCTCCATTTTGTGATAGTCATGTCAATGGGTTAATTTAGCAAGATAATGGTGGCAGCTGATTCACTCAAACATTACTCTTTAATGGTGGACTAAAGCTTTTCTCATCTAATTGCTTCAGGCAAGTATTTTACTTGCAAGTTCAGATCCAAGCTCAGATGTCTCTGACCTCAGCCATCAGCTAGGTAGATTGGAACTGATCTTAAACCTCCATGCCCATGACTCCCAAGTCTCGCTTGGTCTTGAGTATGTTCACTATCTTGAGGGACTTGTTCTTTGAATGGGATGGGGAACGAAAGTTGTGATTCTTAACCAGCTGTATTTTGGTAATGTCTCATACATTTTCATCCTTACACGGAGCTTTGTCTTGGGACTTGGATTAAGTGCGACCTTCGTAAACACATTTATTCCAAGTTTCATGGTTTGATTGTAATGTGCTTCATATTTGGTAATAAGAACGCTCAGCTTTCTTTTGTGCATTGTGTGATTCTGCTTGTGCACCAATTCTTTTCATATACAGCTCAAATGTATTGACTGTAAGAAAAGAGAAACTTAACTGAAATATTTCATAGTAGTTTCATAGTATTTCATTGAAATAACTAAATTCAATCGAATGAAAAAAATAGATTCAAGCTTGGAGAAAGTGTACGCTAAATTCATTTAAATGGAATTTTGTGGCCGATCTTAAAATCTTTGTTCAAACATGTTTTTACCACATTGGCTTCTTACAATTACATTTTCTTCCCATCTTCGTCCGTGTCATCCTTTCTCAAAACTGTTTTGAGCCTATGTTTGTGTGGTGCTGGGGCTTTATCTGGGCATTAAATTCTCGCACCTGAATAGCCGTAAATCACACCGTTATAAGGTGAAAGTCATAGCTTTTCCATGCTCTGCTTTCCCAATACAACCTGAGGAATATTAAGAATTAAAAAATATATATAAACTAGGCTAAATGTGTACATGTAAACATAATAATAAACTGTTATTCCCAGGTTGCATTGACGTCACTGTTTTAATGAGATTTTTTTAACATGCGCTCCTTCACACGTGTTTGTTGTTTACAATGCTGCGTAAAGTTTGGCTGTGGAATCCAAAGGTGTTCGACGGTGCAGAAAACAGATAAGCAAATAGCCTTAGCTAACTTGCTTTTCTGGACTCTTCCATCCAATGAACTCAATGTTATGTGTTGATAAATATGCTCTACTGGTTCTGTAGCCAAGTTTTGCGTGTCTAACACATGGCTTCCTCCATATGCGCGCTTGCCCTTATCTCACAAACGGTAATTGAGCCAGTGTTACATGACAACTACACCCCCTCCATTGCGCGGTATGTAGTAGCACTTCTGTTGTATTGGTTGTGTTTAAGGCCATGTGTTTCCGTTAAGTGAATACTATTTCAATAATTACACATACACATACATCATAAAGTAAAATCTGGTCCAATGCAATTCCTGACGCAAAACATTTAAGTTTAATTGTGTTGATTTTGCACCCAGATGTCCTTTTGGTTTCATCAAGAAATAAAAATGTTATGCCTAGTAGTTATAAACATGTGGTTTTAATTTGTTCGATTCATAACAACCGCCATGCTCCCTGTGTGGGTAGATTTAACACGTGGTGAGTAAATCTCAGAAGGCTAGCCGCTACAATGGCCGGTTAATTCTTGCACCCAATGTTTCCCTCTTATTTTAGTCAGAGCAGCAGAGTGGCGATGGTAAGTTGTGATTCACTGCAACTGGAAAACATTTTGATATATAACTTAGTTTATACCAAATACCCATTTTCCATCACGTGCTGTTTACAATCACACATCATCAGAGTCGTGCTACAACGTTCGGAGTATCAAGCTAGCAAGTAAAATCTAAGAAAAGTACCTGGCTGGGTCTCTGCATGCGCTTGTTTGTGTTGAACTGTCAGTTCATGGCTGTCACTGATATAAAGCAGGTAGGCATCATCTGAGCAACAAACCAAAGTAAGAAACTAGCTAGCTAGCTAACTGTCACAACTCGATTTGCTACAGTGGACTTGGGTCGTAACAACCCTAGAGGTTTTGCAATGGATTATCATGCAGGTAACAGATTCTGCAGCAACAATAAGACCTTAGGTTTTCATATTTTGCCATCAAAATTAGTCTGCCATGTGTAGTGTGCTGTGCAAATGTTTTTAGAAAAAGCTACCTGGGGTAAAAGATGTTAAACAAATCGGCATTTAAATAATACATTATCGGAGAAGAACATTAAGGTGGAGCACATTGCGAAATGGTTAGAGCTTAAGTTCATGTAGTGGTGATTCATGCACAGTTTTAGATATTGGTTAATTGAGGGGGGAGTACTAAGGTTTTTGGGGAATGTTGTTAATTATTTATATTGTTATTAGGGTATAATAAGTATTGTTAAATAATGTTAAGTTGACATGGTAGATATACTCCTGTAAAAGGATAACGTTATTGCAATAAATCAATCACACACAACAAATGCTTTGTGAGAATTGGAAGTTTGGGATTGAGTTTCAAGAGGCTGGCAACAGTATGATGCCGGGGAGGTCTGTGTGTGTCACAAAGGCTTGTTCTTTCCACTGAACTAATGAGTCAGTAAAAAAATGTTTGACTTGTCATCGTTTGTCCTTATTGGCCACATTTGTTTGGCGTTATGTAGTGACTATTTTTATTTTTTTTGTCCACTGGTCTCTCAACTTGGTCTGACAGGGAGCTCTGTTTATGTAAAAGTTGGTAAATGCTTCTGTCTCATGCTGCTTCATTTTGAAATGTTCAAATTTTTCTGCAGAAGCAGCCTTTGTTTCACACCCCAACAAGAGACTGTAACCTATTAGATAATTCCTTGTCTCAAGGCAGGGTAAGAAAGGTACGGAGTGTCTTTTGCATGGCCCCACGGTTTTAGGACAACCGTGTCGACCTTTTGACCAAATTATGACATTTTAAATAGGTAAATGTGTATTTTGCCGTGATGCAACCAATACATTTTTTTAACACAAAGCTGAGAATTAAGGTGGAAATAGGACCCTTTTAGTCAGTTTAATCTGGAGCACTGCCCTGACCATTGGCCTTGATGCCCCTTGCAAGTTAAGGCCGACATTTCCTCCATTGTCTCAAAGGTGACAAGTTTCCCTGGATTCCACTAGACAGGGCGATCGATGTCCTGCTCGTTCCCTGGTATTGCAAGAAAACTGATCCTTCAGAATTGGCCAAAAAGATTATTGCCCAGCCCAGCGTTTCCACAGTTTTACTGAGAATGCCCATCTAGTTATATTTTGGGACGGGGAAACTTTAAAATAGACTGACATTGTTAGCAATATGGAACTGTTCACTTGCTGCACTGAAGTTATTCCCCATTCTTCCAAATGGCATAAAAGCCTGGCTTTCTCATTAACCCCAAACTGTATAATCATATGGTTTGCGTGTTCACATTACTGTGCCATCCTTGAGGTTAAGAAAAATAACTAAATGAAAACTATCCTAATAATCTAATAGCCACATGGCGGAGGTTAGTACAGCATGAATTTGCTGGTTTGATGTCAAATGCCTTGGCAGCTATAGGCTGTAACATGTTATATAAAAAACATGCTCATTGTTTTAACAGTATCAATTTGAACATCACATCCCTAGTTATAATGCATACATTCTTTATTTATGCCTAGAAGTGCCACATCTAGCCATTAGCAGGCAAAGAAATGTTGCTAGCCAGCACTTGATGGCAAGAATCTTTGATTTCCTCTTAAAGCAAATGCATTGAACATCAGTTTGTACTACAAGAAATTGCTATGCAATGGCACCTTTTGAGCGGCTGAGGCAGGAGTGCGTAGGTGTTGCAGCAACAACTGGGAGGATTGCAGCTGACTAGGTGAATTTGTAACAAAGTTAGCTTGTGGCTAGGGATGTCACAAGAACCGATACTTCAGTACCAAGTTGAATAGGTGTCACAAACTTTACCTGCGAGGTGGATGATCATGGAGTAATGAGTTCACAAAAAACACTACGCATACAGTGCCTTCAAACCTGCGAGACTAGAGGAAAACACTTCCAGCTTAGCGCAGTGCCTCAACAGACATGACGATTTATTTAATGGATTCAAGGTGAGTGAATTTGAATTTACATTACATTAACAATGTATTCAAAGTATTATCCTTGTTATCCTTATCCTGATGTACACAGTACCATTATTTTTGGTGGAGACAGCTTGCATCACCGTGAAGCCTAGCTGACGGTGTTCCATATGATGTTTGCAATGGCTTAAAATATCTTAAACCAAGCCTAGAATGTCGCAAGGAGGCCAGATGAGATTGGAAGTGTGGCCTCTCAAGACTAGCAATGGCTTAATGCTAAAGGCTACCCTAATGTAACCATAGCTCGTAGTAATAGGCTACCATCCTTACCCAATCGTGTGTGTGCGTGTGTGTGTAATGAGATTTATTATTTTGTTAGTGTTTTAATGTGGTATTGAAAATCGTGGAATTTTGTTATTGATATCGACTTCTAAATATCTGGTATCGTGACATCCCTACTTGCAGCTACAAATTTGGTAACAAAAACTATGCTACACTTATGTCAAATGAAATAGATATGGCTATTTGATCATGACATTATCATACTTTGTCATACTTGTACATAACTAATACATGCTCATTAAAGAATGGTTACTTCATGTAGTTTATTTCCCACTGTGTTAATCATCCTAAAGGTAATGTTGTCCTATAGATACTCAAGGTAAAGTTAGTTATGTGCCAAAGGCACAGGTGATTATAATGGGAGAAACAATATGGTGTATTCCCTCCGCTAATACAGAAGATCCCTTTCCTTTCTGTAAAGATGTTGTCAACACACTCGCTCATCTACTTGGTCCCATGGATGTAGTGCAAGGCTTTAGGAGATAGAGGGGGAGAGGTTGCCCGTCAGAGCCAGTAGCAAGCAGGCTGTCTTTTGACCTTGTGTTTGTGTGCACGGTCATCCTGGGAGAAAGCTGGGATATAAATAGCTGCCACGTGTGCGTGCAGTGTCAGGGTGGAACGCGAGGTGTGTACGACTGGTGTGTGTGTGAAGCCATCAAGAGAAACACATGCAGCTTTGTGTGACCTCTACAATATAAACGCATACAAAACCTTGTTAACCCTTAAGATGTGTGTGTGCCACCAGCATCTCATTTTGATAAACAGAAGTGCCTTTGTTAATCCCACACCCCATTTATTTGTTTGGATGTTGCCTACTCTCCTGGCATTGAGACGTTTCCCCCGCCAAGCCGGTCACTCGACAATGCAAACCTGTCCTTACTAATATGTTGGGACTTAAGGTGACAAATCGTATGTGAGTGCATTCATTGTCAAGTAACAGCCCGGCTGCTTATGACTCATCTCACCAGTGGACAGCAGGTGTCCTTTAACGCCCTCTTTTCCACCTGACTCCTCACGTTCAGCACAGACTCACGGCAAAGGCCCACACACTGAGCAAAGACACACCCCACTGCCGGGGGGCCTCATGCCTAAATGCCATCCAGTATACCCCAGAGGCCAGCGAATTTCCAACGTGCTGCTAGAAATCTTGCTGGTTAATGCCATTCCAGGACCACCACCCCGTCTCTCCAAATCTTCATTGCCCTTGTCGCTGGCTGGCCGAATATAGAATGCCTATGACAAGCCGATAGCTTTACAATTTTACATCCTTCTGGGCTGCGTGCACACTAAGCCCATTGTGCCACAGCCCGTTTCAAGAAGACTGACGAGAAGATGAGTTACAGTAGTGATGGCAAAGAAGATTGTAAAGAAATTGAAGCAACGTTAGATAAGTATGGAGCCCATTTAGAGGTGAGCAGAAGGAAAGGCCGCCCAGCGATTTTAGAGCCTGACCAAGTTGAAAGGAGTTTGAGAAGGATAGCTTAAGCCATCTGAGAAGGGCAAGAGGAATGAGAGCGATGGGACAACAAAGCAAATCAATAGGATGAAATGGTGGAATGAAAGCGATGTTGACCATCGGAGGAAGGGATGGGTCTCATTGGAGGAGCTGACTGAGAAGAGAATGTTGAAGAAAACGTATAGAATATGAAGAACTTGTCTGTGGTTGATTAGAGCGTAGTGGTGGAGGGCTGCCCACGAAGACAGAATGAGGGAGAAGAGGCGAATCAAGAGAAGTGATAAAGTAGAAGGAAATGACGAAGAGAGGCCTTAGAGAAAGCGCAGGATGAGGATTGGAGTGTAAGGCTTTATTGAGAAGGAAGAGAGCGCGAGGGAGTGTGACAGAGCAGATGGCTACAGCCGGTGGCCTCCAGCCAGAGGAACAGGTGCGGGTCACGTGACCGCCGGTTACCAGGGCGATGTGATTGCTCTTGGCGTGCAAATGGAAGGGGGGGGCCCTGGAGCAGAGCGGGGGGGGGTGTTGACCGCCCGCCTCCTGGGCTTTGTGCAATATGTGGCAGGGAGGGCAGGAGTGGAGCTGGGTGCCTGTGTGCAGACACAGTAAAAAGAAGCCACTCCTCCCCCTCTCATTGCTTTCAAGTTTTAACTCTATGTTCCCGACTTAAGGATAATATATGATCTCAATCTGTTAATTCTGAGCATAAGCTTACTTTCTAGAAACCTCAGATATTTTATCATCCCATGTTAATTGTACTTCTTACTTTGAAACCACTTCCTTATCTGTTGGGTACCTGTGGCTGTTTAAAAACTGTTTAAAACTGGTTTCCACAGGTATCTAGGCATTACGGATTTGCATGACAAATATTGTTGTTTTGAATGACTAAGCAATGTCCCCCGTAAATTGATTTTCAGGCATGTGTTTTCGATACTTTATGTCCCTAAGGTCCTTCGGGCACTGGCCTTTTAGTGGTCTATGGTCAGAACCCAAATGTTTGTGGCCTCATTCAGCCGCTTTGTTCCTGTTGAGGGACGCAGGCATTTAAAGTTTGTAAGACCCCTTTTTAGTGTTGCTTTTTAAATGCTGTTTTAAGTTGTCTGATAAATTTTGTTTAGCTGTAGGTTTTTGTGGGATGAATTATTATTTAAATGCATGGGTTTATTAGTATTATTAGTGTTACTAGTAATAATAATGTTTGTAAATACTATGTTATTTTCCCTGTCATTACTGTAATTAGTTTTACAAATTAGTTTTACAAATAATACGATAAGGATTTTATAATTTTGAAGTTGGTTTGCTGTCAGACGGTAACTCTTAAAGTCTGTCAGACTACAGCAGTTATTTTGAACTTTATTTAAATATTATTAATGTCATATACATACCCAGTTTCCCAAAACATTTGACGCTGTGTAGAATATTTAAAAAAACAATTCAATGATTTGCAAATCACTTAAACCGTATATTCATAAGAAAATGGTACACAGACCACCTATTCAGTGTCAAAACTGCTAGATGTTATTGTTTCCTGAAAATTATATGCACACTTTAATGCCAGCAAGACGATTAAAAAAAGCTGGGACAGGGTCACAAGAATGGAAAAGTAGTGTTATACACAAGAATGGTGCAACTAATCATGTTAATTAACAACCGGTCAGTAACAATTGGACATAAAGAGCATCCCAAAGAGGATGTCTTTGAGGAGTTATGATTGGGTGGGGTTCACCACTCTGTGAAAGACTACACAGGAAAATAAAGCAACAATTTAAATGAAAAAATTGTCTACGTAACATCACAACGAGTATGGAGGGCTCATCATATGTTAAGTAATATAGTTAAAAGGTTCAGAGATTCTGGGGAAATTTCTGTATGCAAGGGACATGTCCATCAACATATAGTAGATGGCTGGGATCTTCAGAATCTCAGGCAGCACTTCATTGAAATGGGCACAATTTTGTAGTGGGCATCACTGTATCAGCTCAGTAACACCTCCAAAAGCCATTGTCCGTGAGCACAGTACGTCGCTGCATCCACAAATGCAAGTTAAATCCACACTGCCAAGACAAAAGCATCTAAAAACAAGTTTCAGAAATGCCTCCGCTGTTTCTGTGCCCCGTGCTCATAGAAGATGGACCAAGGCGAAATGTAAAACTGTCTAGTGGTCTGACAAAAAATTGTTGATTCTTTTTAGGATTCTTGGATGCCGCGTTCTCCAGACTAGAGGAGAGGGACCATCCAGCTTGTTATCAGCACACAATTCAAAATTGTGGGTTTTATTTTGCTGTTATACCAAGGCTGAAAGGATGCATATAGGCACACATTCATTATCTAAGAGAAGCCCTTAGCCTCCATATATAAACCATGGGCCAATAAGACTTAATAAACCATTAATCCTTATTGGTTTGTTGGAACCTGGATGGTCCTGCCTAACAGACCGCTCCCTTCGTTTGTCGGATCAAACCCCCATGCCGCATTTCCACTGGTGCTTTACTCCGGTGCCAGGGTAACATCTGTGATTAATGCTAACCCTATACCGTTGCTGATCTGTTTCTTAGATCAGATGAAAACCATTACGAGAAGCCTAAAGACTAAGCCAATCATTCAGTGATACACATTATTTGAATAGCACAACATGAGGCCTTTTCTGTTGAGTTAATGGCCTCATACCACCTTCGGTCATTCCAACTCTTTCCGTTAGGACTCTTTGCTGCTGAGTACTATTGCTTAAAGACTAAGCAAATGATAGACTACACAACACCATTCAAATAGAACAACATGCCGTGTTTTCACCCCATGTCACCTGTCAATCCGCAGACTCAGTCCTAAAGTCCGGGGCTTGGCCTAGTGGCCGACTGGACCTCTGCAGCGTCAATGGAAACAAAATAAATCAGGGCTTTAGAGTAAAACACCAGATTTTGGCACCAATGGAAATGCTTATCTTAACTGTGCAGTAGGTATTGTTGACATTAAGGTATCGGAGACTGACCGCCGTGAACTGTAATGTCACTTTGTGCAAAACAAGATGGTGGTAATTACACAAGATGGTGTTTTGACTTATTCACTCATGCCCCCCCATTTTACTCCACACCCTGTTTTGTATCACTCTTACCCTCTTTCATTCTTTTCCCTCCTTCCAGCAGCACTAAGAAAGCCGAGGCAGTGGAGGGCAGCGTGAAGGAGACCAAAAGAAAGAGGGAGCCCTCAGTCAACTCTGACACAGAGAAGTCTCCCTCACCCCCCTCTGATGAGGATGAGGACGACGATGGCGTCCAGGTACGTGCGCACATATAGTCTGCTTATAAGTGTAATGTCTGGCTCTGAGTAACATATTGACAATACAAACAAGCAGCAATATTGGAACAACAGCCTCTCTTACCGCGCATTCGTGCTATTTGGCTATATTTATTGCCGAACGAGTTTAGGGTGCTACGGTTGAACATCACATGAGGTTGTGATAGAAACATGCCAACCCGATATGCCTCATTACATATGTTCTATATCTACTCAAAGGATAAAACTTTTGGCCCTGAACCTCCTACGCCCTCTCAGAAGCTGCCTAATAGTCCCCCGTTTTCATAATTGACTTAAATCTGGTCCTAATACAGATTTGATCACGTGGCATATGGATGGTGTCCGAACTAAAGGCCCAGATGAGCCTAACACGGCGCCCTGCCTTTCCCCCTTGTGTCTTGTAGTTCTCAGGGCCTAGAGGTTTATGGGGCTATAGTGCATAATAGAAGGAAATGGAGTGCCATTTGTGACTCAATTTGGCTGCTGGGCATTCAGCCACTGGCCCCGTGTTAAATTATAGACTTCATCAGGTACCGACATTGCTCACAAGTTAATGCATAGAAATATCTTAACGCCAGGCATGTGCGTGTGAGCGTGCTCTCTCCCTTCTGCGCCAGGCATATGGGAGCCGTTAGCAGTAAATTACTTCACCAACCCAAACATCCAGTTGACCCAGCTGGCTGACACCAAGGCATTGCCCAATTTCTAGCACTCTTAAACAGTAGGCCTGACAGCGTAATACCACCGCGGCAGCTGGTGTGGTTTCGCCCTTCAGCTGGGGGAGACACCACTGAGTGCAGGCAGCCCAGTGTCTCCTACTGTGCTTCAACTGGGCCTTGGACTGTTATCTGCCGCTCCCCTCACAATAGTGTATTTCTTTTTTGTCTTACAACTGAACCCTGTTCTAACTGGATTTTTTTTCTCACCCTAATACTGTTTTCATAAATTTCCAAATCCAATTGTGAAGTTTGGTGTGTAAAGGCATCTTAAAGCCACCAAAATAATATTTGCAACTTCACAGAAGGAAACGGAATGGGGTATGTGGGAATGTTTCTGATTTTTTTTTTTGTGCAGGTAAATTCATTAGCAGTTCCATTTGTTAAATACTTTTCTGAAATGCAAACAGCCTCCAAGTGTTAACTCCACCCCTCAACCCTCTCCCACCTCAATTTGCCAGTTCTGCACTGATTGGTATGAAAGGGGATTACTTAGAAATACAGGGTAAACAACAGTCTGTTTAAAGGGTAGTTATGTGGAAAGATGACATACTGATGACATACTGTATACTCTGTTTAAAAATATTTGCATTTGAATTTCTGGACAAATGTGCTTAGTAACCTTTCCTCCCCCCAAAGAAGCGTCGCTCTAGTCGTCAGGTAAAGAGGAAGCGCTACACTGAGGAAATGGAATACAGGATCTCTGATGTGGACGACGATGGCGATGATTCATCCATTCCCAAGTCCCCCTCCAACAACTCGGAGCAGCAGGTCAGTCACCCCCTGGAACGAGTGTACGCATGCCAGACTGGTAGCACCTGCATGTCTTTGAGCATAGACCGGCGCTTGACTGGTCTCCATTCCATACGGCTGCACTAATGTTGTTCCATCTGCCTGTCTGTAGGAGGTGACGGAGACCGAGGGGCCCGTGGTGGAGAAGATCATGGCCATGCGCATGGGGAAGAAAGAGGTGAGAGAGCTGTGTCCATGGAGAGGGAACCAGAGCACCTGCCCCAGGGGCATCTTATTAACTGCTGTTTGACCAGCTCTAAGTAGATTACACACAGGCACATGTGTGGGCAGCAGCTTGGTAGACTAGTCTGTAGTTTATCTGGAGGGAAGGCAGGGAGACAGGTTTGCGGGCTTTGAGCCAGGTGCCTTACCTGAACTCTTCTGACCTGATGTAAATGGACTGTTTCAGGAGGGTTAAATATGAACTATCTTCAGTTTTGTTCTTTTTCATTCATGCCAGTCAATTCAGTTACTCAGTTGTAAAAGCGTAATTCTGTTACCCCAGTAACACATTGGTGGAATAAGGATTGAAGCATACATAGGAGCCGCTAGCTTGCTGTGTGTTTCCCACCAGACTGCCAGGTTTCGTATTGCATGTTTCGCTCCAGACAGTGAGGCTGTCGTGTGTGTGTGTGTGTGTCTCGACGCCACGTGCGCTTGTCTGTCTTCAGGGTGTGTGCATGAGTTGCTTCGCTCCTTTCGAAAAAGCCGATCCATAACAAAGCTCTGCTCACCTCTGCCAAAAACAATACGAGCACCCATGCAGGTTGGGTGGCTGGCGGTCGGAACGCAAAGTAAGGCAGCTGCAAACTGGTTATCCCTCC
This sequence comes from Esox niger, assembly GCA_016801105.1. NCBI lineage: Eukaryota > Metazoa > Chordata > Actinopteri > Esociformes > Esocidae > Esox > Esox niger. The sequence continues at coordinate 29,762 of JACXGJ010004167.1, read as the reverse complement.
AATGCTCACTCCTCCCTTCTCTTACCCACATGCGCATGCACAGATTCCCTGCCTGAGGAAATGCTAGTTCGGCGTCTGTCGTAGCACTGTGGTTTTGGCAGGATGCCAGGCCTCGGGTCAGCTCTCAGTGAATGAAACAGTTTGTGTGTGTGTTTTGTGTAGAAGTAATTCATGAGTCATCTCCCAGCACAGTGCAGACAATGCTGGGATGGTTGGTCTTTTACTCAGGGGTCTAATGGGGGGGATATTGGCCATTTTACTATAACCTACCCCGTGCTCAAAAGCATTCTGCCATGAGACAATTGGTTTGAAGATACTGTGGCTTATCTTTTTTTTGTGTATGGAAAACATTCAATTAAAAACAGTCTCAAGGTCAAACTTAAACATTCCCAAATACGGTGGACTACTTTGACACTAATTACTTACATTTTTGTTCCACCTGTTTCCACAGACTGAGACGGGTGAGGAAGCAGATGTGGAAGAATTCTATGTGAAGTTCAAGAGTTTGTGAGTACCAACAGCGCAACTCACCACAGCCTCCCCGTTTCACCATGCTGTCGGATTTCTTTTAGGTCTGCGGAGGGGATAAAAGTCCTCTTAATAAAATGAGGACTCGAATTGCTGCTGTGAAAACCACTGGCCTACTGTCTGGACCTGAGCACAGAGTTAAATGAGAATGTGTAATGCTATTAGTCTTGGAATTAAAGGATTTAAGCCTAAGTGAGAATGTGCAATGTTTGAATGGGTAAAATGTAGTGTTTGTCTTTGTTGTGCGTATCTGTGGCGGCATGTTTGTAGTTGATGGCAATATGTATCGTAGCGAGTCTCATGACGTGTTTTTTACTATTTTAAATTGGGTAGTTTGGAGTCGAATCCCCTGGCTGTATCAGACATTGCTGACCCTGTACCATGGATATGATTCAGAATGACTTTGTACTGTTACTACATAGGTAGCAAGTTTATACTTGTAAGTCAGCATGGCCTTGTGGTACATGGCCCAAACGCCACAGCAAAGTGGCATGTCCAGGCACACTGCGTTGCGTTGTTTCTAAACAGCATGTTGCCGTGGTATATTGCCCATTTATCCCACCACCCCGGGAAACTATTGCTTAAACATAACGCATGTTTATAGTGTAAATATACTTTATAAATGTTGTGTATGTCCCCTGTTTCTGGGTAGCTCCTACCTGCACTGTCGCTGGGCCGATCTGGAGGAGTTGGAGAAGGACAAAAGGATCCACCAGAAGGTCAAGCGTTTCAAAGCCAAACAGGCTCTTGCCACTTTCGTGACAGAGGTCAGTTCACTGTTCAATACCCGGAACAGTTTAGGCACCATCTTTTGTCTGCTTTGACTTTTTGTAGATATGGCTTCTTTTCCCTAGAAACAAGAACAAGTTTCTACACAAAGTAATGATAACGTGAATAAAATGTATTGTTTCAGTGTTTGAGGGAATTAGAAACTGAATTGTCTTAATTTTATCTATCTCAAATTGTCTCAGTAATGCGAATTACTGTCTCTGCCTGTCTCCCACCAGATGGATGATGAGCCTTTCAACCCAGACTATGTCGAGGTGGACCGGGTCTTAGATGTGTCGGAGAGCACAGATGAGAACGGGGAGGTGCACTCTTGTTTTGTTTGTCTGGTCAAAATGGCCTTTAAACCAGATGTGTATGGCTATGGCCTTGATTGAAGTCTGTGTGTGATCTTTCAAGTCTAGACCAAATGCTGCCCTTTCCTTTCATCTCCAGAGTCATAGAAAACAAAGCTTTAACTCACACACACATTTACCCCTTCCGTCTCCCTCCCCCAGCCAGTAAACCTGTACCTGGTGAAGTGGTGCTCCCTGCCTTACGAGGACAGCACGTGGGAGCTGAAAGCCGACATCGACCAGGCCAAGATTGAGGAGTTTGAGGCCTTGGCAGCTCGCCAACCTGAGACCAAACGTGTGGTGTGTATAATAAAAATGAAAAGGATGGCAGACTCTCCCTGTCTAAAACGCGTGCAGCCCACAACTCACTCTCCTAGTGCCGGCAATCATATGGACCCGGCCCTTTAAACACTGAATGGCCACGCTCCTGCGGTCACACGGAAACCACTAACGGTAGGCTTATATTTGAAACAGGAGCGACCTCCTACTGATGACTGGCAGAAATCCGAGAGTTCCAGGGATTATAAAAACAGCAACGCACTCAGGGAATACCAGCTGGAAGGTCTAAACTGGCTGCTCTTCAACTGGTACAACACGTAAGTAGCCCGAGTACTAGAACTGAGATGCTAAATGATGTATCCATTTCATAACATTCACGCTATATGGTTTGGCTCTCTTCGACCCACATCCCTCAGGAGTCTTAAAGTTGCATGGCGCAGTTCTTTGTCAGAGACCTCGTTTGTATAGCGGTGGCTACACTCATATGCCCCTTCAAATGTAATATACGTTTACAGAGAAAGATGTATAGCTGTTAAAATGCTTTGATGTATGCTTTGTAATACTTGTTGAAATGGCATTAAAAAAATGCATGTTTACATCTAATAAGTAACTAGTACCATTTAGGCCATGTGTTTATCCAACACATCCCTAGATCATATTCAATCCGGTGACCCAACACACCTTAATACAATCAATGCATCCATGCCCCATATTGTGTCCTCCAGCCCATGTGTTGCTGGGATGTGTGCCCAAGCTGTGTCTATCACACTAGTCATGAATGTGTTACCTACCACTGTTGTGCCTGCACACCCTTTTCAGAATGACTAGTGAAAACCACCCACAACTACTTCTTAATTTGACTGTTACAGGGTTAGCTAATTGTCCATTAGATTTCTCTGCCTAATAATGGACGGTGCTTTAAAGAAACATTGGTAAAAGTGCACTTTTCAAGGCATGTCAAAGGAAGGGTTCTATTTACAACCAGAATTATATTGATAATATACTAGCTATAGTACCACAATTTGAGAGCAAAGGGCTACTCCATCCCCTAAAGAAATTCCATGGCAAAATGGTTTTAAGTCTGTTTTAAGTTGTTTTCAACAAGCCTACATAAATGAAGTAAAGTAATTTTGGGCGGTTTACAATTACTTCTATAAGTAGCCATGGAGAAATTGGTTAAAAAGCAACATTTGATATAAAAGGCCCAGGTTACTGAGACCTGATATGGTCACCGGTGTCATTTCAGGCCTGGACTGTGTCCCTGTCAAATGTAATGAATGTTTGTTTTCTGTCCTCCTAATAGCCTTTTTAGAAAACTGCTGGTTAAACTAAGTTTAGATGACTCATTGAGCCAATCATCATGCTAACATTCTCCTGTTTCTCCCTCTCAGGCGGAATTGCATCCTAGCAGACGAAATGGGCCTTGGCAAGACCATCCAGTCCATAACATTCCTCTACGAGATCTACTTGAAGGGGATCCACGGTCCCTTCCTGGTCATTGCCCCCCTCTCAACCATTCCCAACTGGGAGAGGGAGTTCCGCACCTGGACCGAGCTCAACGTCATTGTATACCACGGCAGCCAGGCCAGCCGCAAGACCATCCAGGCCTATGAGATGAATTACCGAGACCCGCAGGTAGGCCTGTCTTGTGACCGGACCAGCTGTTTTAACCATTAAACCATATTAAGTCTAACCTTTGGTTCAATATTTAGTCAATCCAGACTTGACGCAAAGCTAAATTACATTCCGACTGTAGTTGATTTCAGGTGACTGATTTCTTTAAATGCTTGCATTTCCTGACTATAACTTGGATCAGATTGCTGTTTAAATAACAGAATTTCACTATTTTCATAATGAAGATCCATCTAATTAAAAATGTAGTCAAATAATTCTCCTTTAATACTGCCTAGTGAGGAAGTTATTTTGACTCAAATATTGTATTTTCTATTGTTGAAGAAACTTTGTTTTAATGAAAGTCTGGGGAATTTGAGATATCCTATAAAATAAAGTTTCCAGGAAACCTCTGATACAAAGATATAACCTACAGGTGACTAGGATTTGTAAATGTCACTTTGGTGCCCTGAGAAAAGTATTATTCTTAACTGCTTTTTTTAATTTAGGACTGACACCATTTAGATTATTTTTTTGATTGTTAGCCATGCAGTCAGACTTTGGTTGTCATTGTTAATAACATGCCTGTCTTGGGAGGTATTAGTATTTTGAAAGACGATGTGTTTCTAGGCGTATTGACCTTGACATTCATGTTTGAGTTCCGCATTTTTTAAATTAAAATTAACTCATATTTTTGGGCCAAACCTCAAGCGTTAAAATAAGATGTTATCTAATTTGTAAAACTGAAACACAAACAAAACTGCTTTCCTGTGTGCAACAGCAGAATTAAAACCAAAATCATTCCCTTTATAATGGTGGAATTATAAAGGTGTGCAGCAGTATGCTACTGGTTTGCTCGTCCCGGTCGTAACTTACAGTGGGGAGAACAAGTATTTGATACGCTGCTGATTTTGCAGGTTTTCCTACATACAAAGCATGTAGAGGTCTGTAATTTTATCATAGATACACTTCAACTGTAAGAGATGGAATAAAAAAATATCCAGAAAATCACATTGTGTGATTTTTAAATAATTTGCATTTTATTGTATGACAATTATTTGATACATCAGAAAAGCAGAACTTGATATTTGGTACAGAAACCTTTGTTTGCAATTACTGAGTTCATACATTTCCTGTAGTTCTTGACCAGGTTTGCACACACTGCAGCAGGGATTTTTGCCCACTCCATAAAGACCTTCTTCAGATAGTTCAGGTCTCGGGGCTGTCGCTGGGCATTACGGACTTTCAGCTCCCTCCAAAGATTTTCTATTGATTTCAGGTCTGCAGACTGGCTAGGCCACTCCAGGGCCTTGAGATGCTTCTTGTGGAGCCACTCCTTAGTTGTCCTGGCTGTGTGTTTCGGGTCGTTGTCATGCTGGGAGACCCAGCCACGACCCATCTTCAATGCTCTTACTGAGTGATGGAGGTTGTTGGCCAAGATCTCGCGATACATGGCCCCATCCGTCCTCCCCTCAATACGGTGCACTCGTCCTGTCCCCTTTGCAGAAAAGCATCCCCAAAGAATGATGTTTCCACCTCCATGCTTCACAGTTGGGATGGTGTTCTTGGGGTTGTACTCATCCTTCTTCCTCCAAACAGGGCGAGTGGTGTTTAGACCAAAAAACCCTATTTTTGTCTCATCAGACCACATGACCTCCCATTCCTCATCTGGTTCATCCAGATGTTCATTGGTAAACTTCAGACGGGCCTGGACATGCACTGGCTTGAGCAAGGGGACATTGCCTGCACTGCAGGGTTTTAGTCCATGATGGCGTAATGTGTTACTAATGGTTTTCTTTGAGACTGTGGTCCCAGCTCTCTTCAGGTCATTGACCAGGTCCTGCAGTGTAGTTCTGGGCTGATCCCTCACTTTCCTCATGATCATTGATGCCCCTTGAGGAGAGATATCGCATGGAGCCCCAGACCGAGGGAGATTGACCGTCATCTTGAACTTCTTCCATTTTCTAATAATTGTGCCAACAGTTGTTGCCTTCTCACCAAGCTGCTTGCCTATTGTCCTGTACCCCATCCCAGCCTTGTGCAGGTTTACAATTGCACATTTTTTATTTTGCCATAGCACTCACACACATGGTTCAATTGTTGCCCTACCTTGTGCTCACCTGATTGACATAATCAACCTATCATAATGTCTTCAATTTAAATCAACTGTGTTAGTGCTATGACAAAAACAAATGTGCACCTTGTAAAACTCTGCTCTTACTCAGCCATGAACCAACCATCACATAACATCACCAACCCTAACATTGACCTCGCAAGACGCTTATGCCTAAGTGACCCTACTACTCAAGCTTTTCATAGTAGAATGAAGTGACTGAACTATGACTATAACCTACTCCACTAACCATTCAGATGTTAACCTACTTCACTGTCATTCTGAAGACATTGCTTTGATTGCATTATACACAATCAATTGTGGATACTGTTTTAACGGATTGTCAGAATGCTGCCCATCAGGGTTCGACGTTAACACAAGCCAAGCACCAAATGCGGGTTGGGTTTTTGTTTGGTGATTAAATCTGAAGGCTATCCGCATTTGTACCACAATAGTAATGTAAAAAAAAATATCTGGGGTGATGGTTTGGAGATTATAGTTGCATTATATTGAAACCCACCGTGTGCCATAGTTAGTCGTTTCTCCACTGACAGTAAAACTACAGTTATTTCAAGCAAGAAAGATCTCCCAAATATATGCTTGGCTGGTGTTTTTTTCCCCCATCTAGCTGTCCCCTTGGCAGATGAGCCTAATAGTTGATTTTGGACACTACTTACCATGTAACTAATCGGGCAAATCTTTCTGCCCTTGTTATAAAACTATGGACAAGATTCATAGTCCCCCTCCCCTCTTCAGTGAAACGAAGGCAAAACAAATGCCCCTGCACAATTTCAATTCTAACCCTAACCCCCCCCCCCAGGGTCGCATCATAAAGGGAGCCTACAAATTCCATGCGGTCATCACCACATTTGAGATGATCCTGACCGACTGCCCTGAACTCCGCGGTGTCCCATGGCGCTGTGTGGTCATCGACGAGGCTCACCGCCTCAAGAACAGGAACTGCAAACTGCTGGAGGGCCTCAAAATGATGGATATGGTGAGTTGGCTCGGGTGACTAACGTTGACCCCTGACATCTATTGTGTATCGGCTCAAGGGCTTTTGGGTTTAGATGCCAACATCCCATTAAATAAGTTGGAAAATCAGCAATAAGGATGTATATTGATTAATATTTGAAGAACTGTAGTGCTCAATCTATTATCAACCTTGCCAATAATTGGAATCGATATTCATAGTTTTTACGATACATGGCATGGATCAATTGTTTGAAACTGCCTATATGTAAAATACATTGTTAATATGTAAAATACATACTTCTCTGGCAGCCGCATCTCTCTGAAAGATTTCTGCTTGTATTGCTCAATGTCCCGCCTGCAGAGTTGTCAGATTGACTATTTACTTGTATAACCAAGCAACACCATCATATTTGTGAGAGAGATTTGGTAAAAAGGAATGCAGAGAGATGCATGGCTGTGACAAGAGGTATGAATGCTGACGAAATTTTCCTCCGTCCTCTACAGGAACACAAGGTACTGCTGACCGGAACCCCTCTACAGAATACCGTGGAAGAGCTCTTCAGTCTTCTAAACTTCCTAGAGCCAGAACGCTTCCCCTCAGAAAACACCTTCATGCAGGAGTTTGGAGACCTGAAGACCGAGGAGCAAGTCCAGAAGCTACAGGGCATCCTGAAGCCCATGATGCTGCGTCGTCTCAAGGAGGATGTCGAGAAGAACCTAGCCCCCAAGGAGGAGACCATCATTGAGGTATGTGGACGGTTTTCCTCATGGCCGAATAGTGATTTTTCTCTACTCGATTCAGGCTGTGCAAATTTGATTTGCTCTTAAATGAATGCCCACTTTCACATCATTTTGAAAGTAGCAACAATGTCCTTAAGCATCAAGATCTACTTTTTATTTTTACGTTTATTTTGGACCCTAGTAACTGAACTGTGCCTCAGTCTCGACTAAGGCAAGCCTTTAATGCTGTCCCACTTTTGACACAAGTATGGTCTTGTTGATGTTACTCTGTTTTAAACCAAGATTTGCTGTATTATTTTTACAAGCAGGTCAACTTTTCCTTTTTTATTGGCCTATACATCAAAAGTTGCTAAATGCAAGCCACTGTCTATTGCTGAATGATTTCTTCTACTCAGGTTGAGCTGACCAACATCCAGAAAAAATACTACCGGGCCATCCTGGAGAAGAACTTCTCCTTCCTGTCTAAAGGAGGGCCAGGTGGAGGTGGTGGGGCATGGGGAGGCGGAGGGGCCCAAGTCCCCAACCTGCTCAACACCATGATGGAGTTGAGGAAGTGCTGCAACCACCCGTACCTTATAAACGGTACTGAACACACCCAAAACTAATTCCGAAATCATTCTGTTTAGGAAGTGGTTATTATAGATGCTCTGGATGTTTATTTGGTTCACTGTGCCCTTCCGCCTCCAATGACATTACAGCAAACACAATTGGTACTTGGATGCCTTTTGAACTGGGTTCAGCTTCATGCATTGAATGATTCTTATATGTGAACATTGCCATGGTTTTGTGGTTTTAGGAGCGGAAGAGAAAATACTGGAGGAGTTCCGTGAGAACCACCACGCTGAGATGGCCGAGTTCCACCTGCAGGCCATGATCCAGGCAGCGGGCAAATTGGTGCTCATTGACAAGCTGCTCCCCAAGTTGAAGGCTGGGGGACACAGGGTTCTTGTCTTCTCCCAGATGGTGCGCTGCCTGGACATCCTGGAAGACTACCTCATCCAGAGACGGTAAGGCATTTGTCAATTGACCCTTAAATCCCTGAAGGACATTCTCCTCAATTAATCATGTTAAACGTTTGCAGCATCAGTTTTCAGTGCTTTATACGAGTAACTAGGGTTAGGCTTAATCCAGATTTTCCTTGTCACCCTGTCCTTCTCCCATCCCACGGCTTATAGGATACGACTGATATACAGTGAAAACAGAAAAGAAAGCTTAACGGTGTTATTTATCTGAATGCTTACTTAAATAGCATAAGTGCTAGCTAACTATGCAAAATAACAGAAAAATATTTAATGTCAGGGAACCAAGTTTCTTAAAATTTACAAGTAAAAGAAATGGCTAGCTACACATTTTCAGATTTGGCAGGTTTCAAAATCTAAAGTGAAGATGTGTTAATTTACCCAAAAGCTGAGTTGTGTATTATAGCTGTCTATGTGCACGCAAAGGCTTAATTGATCTGACGCCAGAGCATCATTCAAATATAACTGACAGCTTACACTGATCTGATGCCTGTCTCCTAATTAATTTAGCCGTTTACTTCGCTAACTAGCTAATTTAACCACATAGCTCACGAGCTCCTGCATTCTTCCTTGATGATTTTTGTACGACACGCAGCATTTTACCAGCTGCCCTTGACATTCTTACCCAATACCTACATAGATTTCGCATCTTGACATTTTTGTTGCTGTTAAAATGTAATTATATACTTTTGTAAAGTTAACAAATATATTTTGTAAGATCTGTGTGAGTGCATAGGAAGTACATGCACGATTGGTTTCATGATTACATAGACAATAAGGATGTTTGCGACTGACCTTAACCTTGCCCATTCGACTAGGTATCCGTATGAACGTATTGATGGCCGTGTAAGAGGTAACCTCCGGCAGGCTGCGATTGACCGTTTCTCACGCCCGGACTCTGACCGCTTCGTCTTCTTGCTGTGTACCCGTGCTGGAGGCCTGGGCATCAACCTGACCGCAGCAGACACATGCATCATCTTTGACTCGGATTGGAACCCACAGAATGACTTACAGGTAAGAGGGCTGTACTTGGAAATGGTATAAACCCCTTTTGTCAGAAAATATATCAAGAAAATTCTGGCTGCACTACTCCTATTTACATGTTAATGACAACATGACATAGACAGTAGTGAACCAAGCAGGGCACAAAGATGTTATCAAACCATTGGTACACTGCTTCATGATTATCTGTGGATCTGTGTTTCTCTGAGTCTAAGCATTTGTTTGTCTTGGGAATTCTCTTTCCTCTTTCTGTTCTTTCTCTTTTAGGCCCAAGCCAGGTGCCACAGGATTGGCCAAAGCAAGGCTGTCAAGATCTACCGACTGATCACCAGGAACTCCTATGAGAGGGAGATGTTTGACAAGGCCAGCCTCAAGCTGGGCCTAGACAAGGCTGTGCTGCAATCCATGAGTGGCAGAGAGAATGCTGCCAACGGGGTAAACGTGATTTGTAAAAAAAAAAAAATGTTTGTTCACCCTTTTATTTGGCTGTGCTTTGTCATAAGGAAAGTTCCATTGTGCTGAACTCAATACATCTAAAATACTAATGTGCTCCACCTCAGGTTCCTCAGCTGTCTAAGAAAGAGGTGGAGGACCTCCTTCGTAAAGGAGCCTACGGAGCCCTAATGGATGAGGAGGATGAGGGCTCAAAGTTCTGCGAAGAGGACATCGACCAGATCCTCCAAAGAAGAACGCAGACTATCACCATAGAGTCTGAGGGCAAGGGGTCCACATTTGCCAAGGTAGTGTCGATGCCACCTTGATGAAGCAAATGTGTTTCTTCATTACCATATGCATTGAATAACTAGAAAGGATTTTCTGTTCAAATTAGCACTTCAGTGAGATGAATAGCAATATTTGTTGGTTTTCCTGCAATTTCACAGGCGAGTTTCGTGGCGGCCGGGAACAGGACAGACATTTCCTTGGAGGACCCAGACTTCTGGCAGAAGTGGGCCAAGAAGGCGGAGCTTGATGTCGATGCCATCAATGGACGGGTGAGCCTCTGAGAAGTGGTGTTTGTCGTAGTGACCATGGAGACAGAACTGTGTCTTTGTCACTTCAGTCGCTCAAAGACAGTGCTGGCTATTTGAGGACTGGGAGGCTAATAACTGGGATGTCATATTGACTCCTGTGACTAAATTCTCTGTTTTCATATTTACTCTGGAAATGGGAGAAACAGACCACAGAAGTGGTCATAACGTTTCCCCTCCCGTTAGAAACTAGTCTACAGTAATGGAGCTCAACAGTTCTTTCCCTGATCTCTCCCTCATATTTACGCTAATCTAAAGTGTTAATTAATATGGCTTATTACCCCAGGCTAGCCATGCATGGAGCCCCAGTCATAACTGGGCTAAGGCGAGCTCATTTAAAAAGGCGGCTGTGGGAATCTCTTTCTTAATTACCCCTGCGTTCCCCCTCCTCTTCATTGGACCCAGAGGCAGTAAGCAGCTTACGCTGCTGCTGGAGGGGAACAGAGACATCACTTAGTCAGTCTAGATCAAGTCCTTTTCTCTTCCTCCACTCCCATGCTCTATTCCTCACTCTCCTCAAGAGCCCTAGAGCACGGCACTTAATCCATTCGCATAAACAGATGTGTCAGCTGTGCAAGTCGCCAGGGATGCGTAATTCAAAATATATATATGTTATAATCATTCCACACTAAATGATAATTACAGCAACATGCTATTGGTTTCTAGTCCCCTAGATCATAAACATACTATTGGACAGGATTATTTTGTAGGTTTATATTTACTTGAGGTGGTGTTTTTTATATTTTTCTCAGAACACCCTGGTAATCGACACTCCTAGGGTGCGAAAGCAGACACGCCATTACAGCTCGATGAAAGAGGATGAGTTGGCCGAGTTCTCTGAGCTGGAGAGCGATGGTGAGAACGAGAAGCCCATGACCAAACCCAGGAGGCCCCAGGATCGAGCCCAGGGGTACCCTCGCAGCGAGTGCTTTAGGGTGGAGAAGAACCTGTTGGTTTATGGGTGAGTGGACGTCACTGACATTTCTTTCAGCAGTCTGGCTGATCTCCAAACCGTGGTGTCTACAGAGTTTTAATCCAGTATACTTAGCTCTTATTGAATTTTTTTCATGGGAGTTTTTTGCTATTGTTTCAGGGGGTATCTTCATTTGTGGAAAGGGATGTTGCATTTCATATCGAAGTATCATGTTCATTCCCCTAAAGAACAGAGCAAAACAATCAAAACTAAAGCCTTGCACTGTGGAATTGACACCCTGGTTGAGCTGGTCTCAGGGGTCTGTCTCAAAATGTCATCTTGCTAAGCAACAACATGATAGCAATGCTAGCTTCACTAATGATGCTTGCTAGCTACAAATTGCAGAAATTCTGTTGGCTAGAAACTAGCTAGCTAGCAAGATGTAGCTGCATTCAATTTAGTCTCACCGTGCTGAAACTAACATAACGTCCAATATTTTTGTGGTTTACTGTTCCAGTGGAAAACATGTAAATTAGGCTCTGAAAACATTTCAGACCACTGCAAAGTTATCAGTTTCTCTGGTTTTACTCTTCATAGGTATGTGTTTGAGTAAAATGAACATTTTAGTTTTATTCTACAAACAATAGAACAACTTTACTTGCAAATTCCAAATAAAAATATTTATTTGTAGAAAATAACAACTGGTCAAAATAAGCAAATAAATATGTATTGTTTTTAGACCACAAATAATGCAAAGAAAACATTTCAAATTAATTTTTCAACAACAAAATGTTTTAATTTAGTAATATGTTCAGTAATCAATATTTGGTGGAATTCTGATTTACTGGTGTCAAGAAAACAACCTCCAGCTCACTATCAGCAAAACAGAGGAGATGGTCGTTGATCAAAGGAAGCAGCATTGTGGAGACCACTACCCCATACACATCAAAGGGTCTGCAGTAGAGTTTACAACATCCAGCTCCTTGGTGTCAACATCCGTGATGATTTGACCTTGTCTCGTCACTCTGACATTGTGGTGAAGGAGATATTTCTTTCTATGCCAACGGCTCTTCTATCTATGCCAATTAAGGAGATTTGGCATGGATTCCAGGATACTCACCAACTTCTACAGATGCACTATCGAGAGTATCCTGTCCGGCTGTGTCACCGCCTGGTATGGCAGCTGCACCGCCCTTGACCGTAAAGCACTTCAGAGGATGATTAAAACAGCAGAGCACATCACAAGGTCTGACCTGCCATCCCTGCAGGATCTCTACACAGAGAGGTGTAGGAGGAGGAGCAAACAAATCATTAGAGATCCCAGCGACCAATGCCATGGACTGTTTACCATGCTGCCGTCAGGCAGAATGTACTGGAGTATTCCATCCAATATTAACAGGTTACGGGACAGCTTCTTTCCTCAGTGACGTGACTTACCGACTGACGTGACTTACCGACTGACGTGGGTGGGTGTGTCATTAAGGACTGACTGAGGGACTAACCGACCCTTGTTAAATAGCGTGGTGGTTAGAGACGCAGGCTACAGAACGGCAGCTGCCAGTAACACCCAGTACAGTCAAAACAAATTAGGACAGATAAACTTTGCTGGCTATAACATTAACAAATGGCTAATAAACTGTTAAAACAGCCTGTGGTAAAAGCCATTCAGTTAACCTCCACCATGAATAGTTTCTATTAACTTAATAAGAAACATTACTAAATTTAACCCATGTTTTATGGCGTCTAGCAACATTACCTGCTAAGCCTTTCACGTGGGCGACACGGTTTCGAATCTTGAGGGCAGCCTTGGTCAACCCTTTCTATTGCGGGCCTGCTAAACTAGGCTTGTCTGATTTTCTTGTTTCCGGAGCTCTAGATTCTATTTACCTAATGTGATAAAAATATCAAATGTGTACATATATTTCTATAATTACAGTATACTTTTTATTGCCTTCCTAATAGAATGTCTTACAACGTAACACATCTCAACATATTTAACACAAAATGATTTCCCCAATAATGGTTAAATTGTAATCTTACCAGAAGGAACTAAATGTAATTCTTGACTATAAATCATCACTTCCGTTTGCGTCTCATCCTGGCCAGGAAGTCCGCTGAGTGCTGTCATATCCCGTCTGGTTTCCCCTCCTTTGTAGAAAGATGAGATTGTGCCTGTATTGTTAAACAACACTTAACAGGATACTGGTCTGTTATGTTGCTGTGGTCTGTGGGGTACAGGCGGAAATACGTCTGCAGAACACAAATGCTTGCACACTCCTGTATATTCATTTAAGCCCACAGCAATCTGAGACACCCACAAAGAGACTACCATTCCTGTGTCCCAGATTTGGTGACTCAAGTTGTGGAACTGGACTCCAGTCGAACTTAAGTCACCAATTAATTGACTTACATTCTGTTCAAAAGACTTGGGACTTGACTTGGAAATGTAGTCATTGGACTTGGAAGGTAAATATTTAATAGCTAAAACTATGGAAAAAAAACCTGCCTTCATGCTTTGTTGTCTGGTAGTTCAAGCGATTAACGTTGAAATTCACGTCGGTAACGTTCGCTACAGTGCATCTGTTCCATTCATAATAGAATCTGCCGATTTGTATTTTTTACACTCAGCGGAAGGCCAAATGATAGCTCGCTGTCAAGAATTGGGCCTGTTTCTAATCTTTGCCAGCTAATTGGTTATCGTAGCTAATGACTAGCTAACACATATAACCTTACAGAACACAAAAAGCTGTTAGCTCTGGAATTCTTCTTAAATCAGCATCTGAGATGACTTGTGTATGTACTCCATTCCGGTGTCTGTTAAATTCCCACACAGGCATATTTCATTTTACTTAATTATGTACTGATTAGGTGATGTCATTTAACAGGGAAAAGCATAAAAATCACTGCTGTGTTCATCACTGTCCTCTTGCAACAGGAGCAGCTGTATGGCAAAACAGTGCAAGTAGTACCTCAAAGGTAATTTGAATAAAAGCAACTATTCAGCATGATAAGTTGAAAAGAAAAGCTTTGATTGAGGAAAAGAAGGGTTCAATTCTGGCATAACTGGCAGATCAATAGTGAGTGTTGGGATGCTTCCATCTGGCAAATTTCAAAAACGGGTTCATATGCACAAGGTCAAGCAACCGTCATTGGGGACAACAGTGCTACAGACTTGCAGAGGGCGAAAACTACTGTCCACTGACCGAGATGACCGCCAACTCATTTGAATATCAATCAACCATAGGATGACCTCGTGACCTGCAAAAAGAATGGCAAACAGCAGCTGGGAGAACTGCATGGTGAGGACGGTTCATAACAAGCTCCTAGGGGCAGGGCTGAAAAAGCCCTTCATCAATGGGAAGCAGAGGAGAGCCAGGCTGAACTTTGCACAAAAAAAAACATAAGGATTGGACCGTAGAGGAGTGGATTAAGTTCATCTTCTCTGACGAGTCAATTTTTCAACTTTGCCCAACACCTAGTGAGGCCTGCAAGCCACCGTGTCTCGCACCCACTGTGAAATTTGGTGAAGGATCTGTGATGATCTGGGCCAGCATGGCTGGACTCGATCATATTTGTCTTTGTGAAGGATGCATGAATCAAGCCAAATGCAAGGCTATCCAAGATGAACACCTGCTCCCTTCTGCTCTGACAATGTTCCCCAACTCTGAGAATGTTTTATCCAGCAGGACAATGCTCAATGCCACACAGCCGGGTCAATCATGGTGTGGATGGAGGACCACCAGATCAAGACCCTGTCATGGCCCGCCCAATCTCCAGACCTGAACCCCATTGATAACCTCTGGAACTTGATTTAGAGGAAGATGGATGGTCACAAGCCATCAAACAAAGGCAAGCTTCTTGGATGACTATATGCCACTCCTTGCGCAAAATTCAACAATAGTGTGACAGACTGGTGGCGAGCATGCCAAGACCCATGAAAACTGTGATTAAAAGTCTGTTATTCCACCAAATATAAAGTTAAATAAATATATATAAATACAAGTTAAATCCTTAGTATTTTGTTGTTGAAAAATGTATATGAATGTTTATCTTAGCAGTATTTGAGGTCTGTAAACAATGCATCTTGGTTATTTTGACCAGTTGTTTTCTACAAATTGTCTATGGCAATATTTTTTATTGGGATTTGAGAGAAATGTTGTGAGTAGTTTCTAGAATAAAACAATTATTTTACTCAAACAAATGTGTATTGTAAAACCAGAGAAACTGATATTTTTGCAGTAGTCTCTTAATTTTCTCCAGAGCTGTATATTCTGTTCGTACCTTCTACAATTTGCTGTTTAACAAAGTTTTTCTGCATGCATTGTAGCTGCATGTCTTTAGAGCTTTACATTGTTTCAACATATTATTTTCTGAGGTAATGGAATTTGACAGATATTCACAGAGCCGGAAGTGGAGACGTGATCAGATGCTCTTTTGTAGACTAGTTTGTGTAGAGTTTAAACTAATGTTGTTGAGGATTTGGCTAACAAATTTTCTTTTATATCTTACATTCCCAACTCAAAACGACATTTAAGAATTGAATTTAGAATTGTATGGTAATTGACAAGATTCTTCTGTTTAAACTAGCAGCGCCATTGGGCTTCATTGATCATAAATTGCAGAGGATGTTTAGCGGCGTGGTACACCGTGAGATGAGATGTGTGCTCGACGTGTCAAATAAAACAAGCAGTTAGGGAAACTTCAGCGACTGGCAGAACTTTTTCAAGTCACTTGTGAGGATTATCCCGATTTACGATTATGGAATAGTAATTAATGTGTCTATCGTCTCATCCCTAATCACGATACACATTACGATTCTTCATGATATCAGAACTGAATCACGCTACTTATTGAAATGCTAAAGAAAACATCAAATATTATTCATCAATATACTTTAAAGGACAATCTTTAGCAACTCCTGATAAACCCCTAACCTTTAAATGTAGACCCCCTTCAGAACCCAAGAGCATTCTAGAATGCTGCTGTTGATTGGAAATTCTCAATTTTTAATTTCTCACACATTTCAAACAACCAAATTACTATTACAAGTTAACATTGTTTTAAAGAGCATGTACTCTTTAATATGAAAACACATTAATTTAACTTTGTTAATGGGAGTAAACAAATTATATTATTCAATCAAAAGAAATGAACGTCTGTTTGCATAAAATTATATATTGCAACGAGATGGAGCCAGCAGACAAATTTGGTCCGTACAGCTGTTCATAATGTGTGATTATAATAATGTAAGCACAAGGCTTACTACTATCTATCTTCCTAGGAATATTTGAGCAATTGCTAGCAAGACTGAATATGAATGTTTCCATGCCAGAAAGTCACCATACAACCGTATATATGGAAGAAGTATCACTACAGTACACCGAAATGCAGTTAACGTCTAATGAAGTGCGAATAGGAGAGTGCAGAAAATGTACATTTAATAAGTATAATGTATATTACAGATGTGACAGAGTGGATATGAAGTCTACAAACCCCTGTTAAACTGCTAGGTTTTTGTGATGGTAAAGAATGAGACAGTTAAATCGTGTCTGAGCTTTTTCTACTTTTAATGTGAACAATTGAAAAACAAACTTATATCTTAAAGGGGGAAAATGAAAATAATAACCTTACAAATAACCTGGTTGCATAAGTGTGCACACTCTTATAACTAGGGTTATGGCTGTGTTCAGAATTAATCACATTCAAACTGATGTTAAATAAGTCATTATACCCCTGCCATCATTTAAAGGGACTCTAATTAATCACAATTAAAGTTCAGCTGTTCTAGTAGGAATTTCCAGACATTTTCTTAGTTGCATCTGAGTTAACGCCATGGTCCGCAGGGAGCTTCCAAAGCCACTGACAGCTCTCATTGTTGAAAGATATATCAGAAGTGTACAAAATAATTTCCAAAGCATTAGATATACCATGGAACACAGTGAAGACGGTCATCATCAAGTAAAGAAAATATGGCACAACGGGGACATTAACAAGAACTGGACGTCCCTCCAAAATGTATGAAAAAAACTAGAGGAAAACAGGCCAGGGAAGCTTACAGCAACAGTCATTTCTGGCTTTGTGCTACATGTGACAACAATCTCCCGTATTCTTCATATGAATGGGTTAGGGTGGCAAGACTGAAGCCTTTTCTTACAAAGACAAACATCCAAGCCTTGCTGAAGTTTGCAAAAACTAAAATCTTGTCTCCCAAAAGTATGTGGGAAAATGTGTTGTGGTCTGATGAAACCAAGGTTGAACTTTTTGGCCATAATTCCAAAAGGTATGTTTGGTGCAAAAACATTGCACATCACAGTGAAGCATGGTAGCTTCATGCTTTGGGGTTGTTTTTTCAGCTGGTACCCAGGGCCTTAGTCAGAGTGGAGGGAATGATGAACACTTCCAAATACCAGAAAATTATGCCACAAAAACTTGTGTCCGTTAGAAAGATGATGTTCACCTTTCAGCACAACAATGACCCAAAGCACACATCCAAATTCACAACAGCATGGCTTCAACAGAAGATTAATGTTTTTTCATGTTCCCCTTCAAAGATTTCAGTTTTTTTTTGTCTATTGAATTGTTGATGTTATAGGTCACTGTAAAGGTGTAAAAAGTTCTTACATGATTTATCAATTTTCTTTACATCGCAAACACCTGGCTTTTTATTTCCTATGTAGATGTGCTGTGTATAGATGTGCAATAAAGGCAAATACATTACAAATGTCAATTCTAAATGCCACTAAACATCCTCTGCAGTGTATTGTCAATGAAGCTAGCAACCATATACATTTACAGATTTACATTTTCTTTGAGTATTTCTTCGTAATTAAAAAGCTTTGATATTATTTTCTTGTAATTGCCTTTTAAATGCACAAGGTGGAAGAATAGCTGATCAGCCGTTTTGAGCTAGGAACCTGAGTTGTTATTCGGGTTGTTATTAACTGGGATACTATCATTAATTGGGATAATTATGGCCAGGATAATCATGGAATGAAATTCAGATATTATCCCACCCCTGATGGTGATATTACATTGCAAGGTACTTGCCAATACCGACCCCTACTTTCTCCAGTTTTCTATTTAGAAATAGAAGCAATTTGGGGTGTATCAGTATGTCCACATTTGGGGCTTAATTGTGATTTCATGTTCACGGTTTCGGTACTGTAAAAATGTCATGTCAGCAGTTACACAATCAGTTCTTAGTTATTTGTAAAACCAGGAAATGAACCAGGCAAACCTAGTTCCGCCGGCCCGCAATAAAAATGTATAAACATAGTAGCCCTTACTGGATTCGAACTCTGGTGTCCCACGTGAGAGGCACTATCTTAAACCACTATGCTACGGTACTGCATGTTTCACCCGTCGCTAGGTACTATTGAGCATTGTGTTAAACTGACGGACGTTTCTTTATTATGTTTACTTCCACCACAAATAGCATCTACGATTTATGGCTTTTGCCACTTATTAACCAGTATTAGGCTTACTAGTATCTACTTACTTGCTATGAATAGTTATAAGAATTGACCAATTGCTCGTGAGACTGGAGATTAACTTTTACCTGCCAAAGCGATTTCATTTCATGTCACAAAAATATTTAATTTTCTTTCATTCACGAATGAATTGTCAAGTGAAAAGACGAGAGAATCGTGAAAACCACATGTTTTGAAAAAGCCTATATTACCTCCAATAGCATGCACGGCAAGTACTTCTGCCCCAAACTGTCCCAATATAACCCCTTAACAGTTTTATTTTAGTTTTACAGTAATGTAGATAGGGAATGTTATAGCCAGCAATGTTTTTGTCTATCCCGAACAAATCCAAATGCGTACTTTGTTTTGACTGCGTGGAGATTCAATCGACCACAATGCTATTTAACAAGAGGTGTTTCGACATTCACTCTTCTTGGCCGGCTTCGCTTACGCGGTCCAGCAAAGATGCCAACAGTATCCCAAAAATAATTAGCCATTCAGTGTCTGAGTGAACACCTATAAATACTAGTATTTTGTAAATGAAAACAATAATTACTAAGAATTAAATGAATTAAAAGGAAACTGTGTGGCCCTTGGTAGGCCAGATGATTATCTTATCCTTTGGCATGCTCATGAAGTTGGTACTGCTGAAGAGGGACATTCATATATGACGTGAACTTTTCACATAGTCCTGAACCCTTTTACCCCTTCTCAACCACAATGCAGGCAAATCCACATCAATTAAAACACATCACTCATGTTAATTTTATATATATTATTATTAATCTCAAAGTTGTTCTCTTTGTTTACATGTTGCTATGACGATATTGGTTCTATTAACAGGTTTAAGCTGCTTGCAGCTGTGTGTAGTTGGTCTACATACGGTTTTATCAGCAATTCTAACCGCTCACAAGGTGACGACAAAAGTTGTCAATTTTCAATGCGTTTTAACAGAATCTCCTAAAATGTTTATTTTTCGCTCAGATTTATTCAAGAGGCATTCATTGTTGCATAGTTAACACTTTTTAAGTGTTTTAAAATAAATTGTTCAATCAGCCAAGCCATGAAGTCAAAGGAATGTTTTGCAGATGTTAGAATTTTCACAGCACAGATGTGAGGAAGGTTTTAAAACAAGTCTGAAGAATTGATGGTTTCCAGGAGGATAGTGGGCTCCATTGTAATATGGAAGAGGTTTAGAACCACCATGACTACCTAGAGCTTGCTTTATGGCCAGACTTAGTAACTGGTGTCCAGACAGGGAGGTGACCATGAGACAAATGACGAATCTAACTCAAAGCAGCTATCACTGTTAAAGGTGTTTTTCAAAGTACCACATAGTCTGAATACACATGTACTTGCAAGAAATTGCCACATTTCTAAAAATGTGTTTTCGCTTTGTCATTAAGGGGTATTGTTTAGAATGGTGGCAATGAAATACATCTTGTCAATTATAAATGAAGTTTGTAATAAAACTAATTGCACAAAGTCAAGTGGCTTGAATACTTTCTGAAGGCAGTGTACATCACCTGCACAATGCCCCAGCACTTAGTGAGCTGATCCCTCTGCAGCGAGCGCTCACTGCTGGCCATCAGCAGCTCCACTGTACAGTCTAGACCCTGGGGCAATGGGGCAAATTAGAGCCATCACATCTGAGGACTCCACTTAACTGACAGTGCTGCCATAGACTCCCTCCAACTCCACCCCCAGCCCAGACTCTGCCTCGACCCACAAACGACCCGTCTGTGTCTGGGTATCGGCAGGGCTGCTCGCCAAATATGGAGCCAGCGTATCATAGAAATGCTTTGTGCAAGGCTGTGCATGGAAAGCCTTTGCCCTGTTATCACTCACTTGCGTTTTAAAGTGTGCCATCAATGGTGCGCGACCTCACGGACAAACGAGGTCCCAAAATCTAATTAACCATGCTTAACAGCGTTCCTCTAGATAAGGTTAGTGATATGAGACATTTAGCTCGTCTGTAAATGTAGTTTGTGATTAAATTAGCGACATTTTACTGTTTGTTTCAATGACTGCTTATTTTTGTTCATTAGCCTCACTTTCTCACTTACCCTCGCAATCTCATCCTTTGGCTTGTTTTCTCTCCCCCTTCTTTGTTAGTCTCTCAATTTCTCAACCCCCTTTTTCCTCCATGCTAGATGGGGCCGTTGGGGTGACATCCTCTCCCATGGCCGTTTCAAGCGTCCCCTGAGAGAGCAGGATGTGGAGACCATCTGCCGGGCCCTGCTGGCCTACTGCCTTCTGCACTACCGTGGCGACGAGAACATCAAGAGCTTCATATGGGACCTGATCACACCCACCGAGGACGGACAGAGTCGCCCTCTTACCAACCACTCCGGTACATTGCCCCTCCCCTCCCGTTCTTATCATGCCATAACCCTGTGCTGAACCACTTCATTTGACCACCCACATTAGCTTCCTGTACAAGCTATAGATATACACTTCTCATATAAATTAAGGGAAGGAAATATATTAAAGATCAACATTTTACTGTATCTTTGTGATTTCTTTTTTTTAACAAAATGATGTAACAATGGTCAATGGAAACCAAAATCCCCAATTTATTGTGGGCTGGATTCAAACTCTCACCGTAAATCAGAGTACACAATTGAAATCACATGCTGTTCTGACTTGCGTGAATTTCATCATGGAAACTCATGTGACTCAGTAGTGTGTATAGCCCCCATGTGCCTGTATGCACTCCTGACAATGTCTGGGCATGCTGCTGATGAGACAGTGGATGGTGTCCTGGGGGATCTCCCAGGCCTGTGTCAGGGCACGCGTGAGCTCCTGGACAGTCTGTGGTGCTACTTTGTATCAACGGATGCAGTGATACATAACGTCCCAGAGGTTCTCAATTGGATTCAGATCTGGGGAACATGAGTCAGTCAATGACATCAATACCTTTGTCATCCAGGAACAGCCTACACACTGATGGCATGAGGCCGGGCATTGTCGTGGACCAGGAGGAACCCAAGGCCCACTGCACCAGCGAAAGCCAATTGAGCTGCAAGGGGTTGGGCTGTGAGCACAGTTGCCACTAGAGGATGTTGGGCCCTCATGGCACCCATTTTGAGTCTGTTTTGACAATTTGGTCAGAAACATGCTCACCAGTAGCCTGCCAGAGGACATTTGGTAGGGCTCTGGCAGTGCTCCTCCTGTTCCTCCTTGCACAAAGGAGCAGATCCCTGTCCTGCTGCTGGATTGATGCCCTTAAACGGCCCTGTCCAGCTCTCCTTGTGTAATTGCCCATCTCTTGGTATCTCATCCATGCTCTTGAGACTGCACTGGGAAACACAGCAAATGTTCTTGCAATGGCACGTATGGATGTGCTGTTCTGGAGGAGCTGGACTGCTTGTGCAATCTGAATGGACTGCAGGTAATGCCTCATGCTACCAGTAAAGACAAGGGCACTAGCAAAATGCAAAACTAGAGAAGAATTAGTCAGGAAGGATAAGGAAAGAGCAATTTTCTGTGGCCACACCACCTGCAAAGCCAGTCCCCTTTTTTGGGTTGTCTTGCTGTGGCATGTCCAGTAGTACACCTGTCGTCACTTATTTGCACCAAAACAGGTGTCACTGATTCACATTCGCTTATGCTTCCTAACTGGCCAGATTGACATCCCTGAAGTTTTAATTGACTTGGTTGTTATCCTGTGATGATTGCAAATTCCCTAAATGTTTTTGAGCAGTGTACGTTGAACTCCATTAGAATTTGTCACAGTCCCACCACTTAAGGAATGTGCTCAGTGGCAGCTTTCCTCATTTCCTTTACCAATCTGATTGGAAAGCCGTGTTCATACATTTGGGACCTTCCTTCCCTGACGCATTCCTGACGCCACAACTCCTGCTGGCTGACCTTGCTGTAGCCTTGTGGCACTGTAGCTCTAGATCAGATGTGGTTCAAACCGGTTCAGACCTCAGTCGTGACTCGTGTGACCTTGTTGGATTTACTCTGTAATATAATTATTATTATTTTTTTTTAATTAACTGATACTTGAAAATATGTGAGCCCTACAGGGACTGTTGTTGTCTAATATATTCAAACTCACCCCTATTTAAACCCCAACTTGTACTAGCAATTCCAATGAAAGGACACATTCAAAAACATATATTTTCATGGCTTTTTTTAACAAGTTGTCAATTTAACTAAAACTCAGATTTCAATCGTGCAAAACTTCCTGGTTCAATTAATGATATGCATTTGACCAAGTGCTTTGGAAGAAAAGCTGCCCCAGATCTTCCCCCACTATTCTTGGCTTTTGGGATTCATCTGTCCAGAAGTTAGACTTGAATCCTTCAGATTTCTCTAATTGTAGAGGGTTCTTCCTGGCAACCCTCCCATGAATGACATTTCGAGTCAGTAATCTAATTGTTGAAGCATGCTCCGTAACCAGAGATGCAGGAACAGAGGTCTGCAGTTCTCCAGATGTTGTTTGGATAATTTAGATGGGTGTCCACTTCTAGGCCAGGTTGCTTTCATGTTTAATGCTCTATATTTGTAAATGATTTGTCACACGATGGATGGAGCTCAAATCTTTTTGGTTGTATAACCTTCCCCACACTGATGTGCTCTCACTACCCTCTGGTCTTAGCTCTCTGTTTCTCTTTGCATGGTGTGTGTTGCATTCACCTATAGTGAAGGGGGGGTAGTATTTGATTCCCTGCTGATTTTGTACGTTTGCCCACTGACAAAGAAATTCAGTCTATAATTTTAATGGTAGGTTTATTTGAATCGTGAGAAACAGAATTACACCAAAAATATCCAGAAAAATGCATGTAAGGAAAAAAGCTAAATAAATGTGTTTTTTAATGTCTAATAAGAATTCAACCCCTCTTCAAAACATGACTTAGTACTTTGTGTCAAAACTCTTGTTGGCAATCGCAGAGGTCAGACGGTTCTTTTAGTTGGCCACCAGGTTTGCACACATCTCTGGAGGGATTTTGTCCCACTCCTCTTCACAGATCTTCTACAAGTCATTAAGGCTGACGTTTGGCAACTCTAACCTTCAGCTACCTCCACAGATTTTCTATGGGATTAAGGTTTGGAGACTAGCTAGGCCACTCCAGGACCTTAATATGCTTCTTCTTGAGCCAATCCTTTGTTGCCTTGGCTGTGTGTTTTTGGTCATTGTCATGCTGGAATACCCATCCACAACCCATTTTCAGTGCCCTGGCTGAGGGAAGGAGGTTCTCACCCAGGATTTGATGGTACGTGGCCCCGTCTAGCGTCCCTTTGGTGCAGATAAGTTGTTCTGTCTCAGCAGAAAACACCCCCAAAGCATGTTTCCACCTCCATGTTTGACTGTGGGCATTGTGTTCTTGGGGTCAAAGGCAGCATTCCTCCTCCAAACACGACAAGTTGTGTTGATGCCAAAGAGCTTGATTTTGGTCTCATCTGACCACAACACTTGCACCCAGGTCTCCTCTGAATCATTCAGATGTTCATTGTCAACTTCCGACAGGCCTGTACATGAGCTTTCTTGAGCCAGGGGACCTTGCGAGCTCTGCAGGATTTCAGTCCTTCACGGCCTAGTGTTAACAATTTTCTTGGTGACTATGGTGCAAGCTGCCTTGATCATTGATGAGATACTCTCGTGTAGTTCTGGGCTGATTCCTCACTGTTGTCATGATCATTGCAATAGAGGTCTGCAATTTTTATCATAGGTACACTTCAACTGTGAGAGACGGAATCTAAAACAAAAATCCAGAAATTCACATTGTATGATTTTTAAATAAGTCCTGCAATAAAATGCAAATGAAGTATTTGATCACCTACCAACCAGTAAGAATTCTGTCTCTCACAGACCTGTTAGTTTTCTTTAAGAAGCCCTCCTGTTTTCCACTCATTACCTGTATTATCTGCAACTGTCTGATCTTGTTACCTGTATAGAAGACACCTGTCCACACACTCAATCAAACAGACTCCAACCTTTCCACAACGGCCAAGACCAGAGAGCTGTGTAAGGACATCAGGGATAAAATTGGAGAACTGCACAAGGCTCGGATGGGTACATGACAATAGGCAAGCAGCTTGGTGAGAAGGCAACAACAGTTGGCGTGATTATTAGAAAATGTAAGAAGTTCAAGATGATGGTCAATCTCCCTCGGTCTGGGGCTCCATGCAAGATCTCACCTCGTGGGGAATCAATGATCATGAGGAAAGTGAGGGATCAGCCCAGAACTACATGGCAGGACCTGGTCAATGACCTGAAGAGAGCTGGGACCGCAGTCTCAAAGAAAACCATTAGTAACACACTATGCCGTCATGGATTAAAATCCTGCAGCACACGCAAGGTCCCCCTGCTCAAGCCAGCGCATCTCCAGGCCCATCTGAAGTTTGCCAATAACCATCTGGATGATCCAGAGGAAGAATGGGAGAATGTCATGTGTTCTGATGAGACAAAATAGAGCTTTATGGTCTAAATGCCACTTGCCGTGTTTGGAGGAAGAAGGTTGAGTACAACCCCAAGAACACCATCCCAACTGTGAAGCAGGGAGGTGGGAATATCATTCTTTGGGGAAGCTTTTCTACAAAGGGGACAGCAAAACTGCACCATATTTAGGGGAGGATAGATGGGGCCATGTATCGCAAGATCTTGGCCAACAACCTCCTTCCCTCAGTAATAGCATTGAAGATGGGTTGTGGCTGGGTCTTCCAGCATGACAACGACCCGAAACACACAGCCAGGGCAACTAAGGAGTTGCTCCGTAAGAAGCATCTCAAGGCCCTGGAGTGGCCTAGAGAGTCTCCAGACCTGAACCCAATAGAAAATCTTTGGAGGGAGCTGAAAGTCCGTATTGCCCAGCGACAGCCCCGAAACCTGAAGGATCTGGAGAAGGTCTTTATGGAGGAGTGGGCCAAAATCCCTGCTGCAGTGTGTAGAAACCTGGTCAAGAACTACAGTACACGTATGATCTCTGTAATTGCAAACAATGGTTTCTTTGCCAAATATCACGTTCTGCTTTTCTGATGTATCAAATACTCATGTCTTGCAGTAAAATGATAATTCTTTCTTTTTTATTATACAATGTGATTTTCTGGATTTCTCACAGTTGAAATGTACCAATGATAAAGATTACAGACCTATACATGCTTTGTAAGTAGGAAAACCTGCCAAATCAGCAGTGTATCAAATACTTGTTCTCCTCACTGTACCTAGTAAAGATCAGTTTTCCAAGACCGTAACCCCCATACCAACATTCCTGTAGGTATCAGAGCGTAACCTGCAGAGAGAATCTAAACAGAAGGGTTTCTGTTCTCATTATTTAGGCACATTCACTTACAATGAAACACATTCATATTGTATTTGTTAATGCCCAGATTCCACACTTCTGTGGACAGGTGTGTTTATATAGGTAACAAGATGAGATTAGGAGCATTTCTTTTAAGTGTGGTCCTAATCTCTGCTTTTTACCTGTATAAAAGACACCTGGGCGCCAGAAATCTTTCTGATTGAGGGGATGAAATACTTTTATTTTGTCTATTATTTTGTTATTCTGTCTCACTGTTCAAATAAACCTACTGTTAAAATTAGACTGATCATTTCTTTGTCAGTGGGCTGCCTTTTTTCCTCTCGCTGTGTATGGGTAACACCCAATTGGCAGTCTTGCTTGTCTTTATCTGGGTCCTGCCCATCTCTTATGATCCCTCTTGATTGGTTCATCTGGTACCAAATTATTTACCCTCCTAATTTTATTTACTTGGTTTAACTAATGCCATTTGGGTTCACTTATTTTTGTACCTGCATTAAATACATGTGTGTACTGTTTTTCTACTTCCCTCTAAACCAATACATGGAATTGGCAACTAAACAGATGTTGAGATTAAACTTGATTTTATGGAGTAGGCTAGTCCCTCAGTAGAAATCTGTGGAGGTAGCTGAAGGTTAGAGTTGCCAAACGTCAGCCTTAATGTCTTGGAGAAGATCTGTAAAGAGGAGGGTGACAACTGCTGATGTGAAAAGGGCTTTATAAAATACATCTGATTTTCTTGTTATAGTGAAATCTAAAAATCAAGTTGCACAAGGGGTCCACATACTTTTGGTCGAAATACTATTGTAACAGCTTATAATATATTTTTTTAAGCCTGCTTTAAATAATCACGTCTGCTGGTACCGGATATGTCCAGTTGTCTCATATTGAGAGGGTAGTATTGCAATGACATGTTTGTGGCCTAGAGTTTGCCCGCTGCCTCGTTACACAGACCGCTGCACCTTGGGTTCAAATCCAGGCCACAGCTTTTTCGCCAGTAACTATTTTTAGTAAAGCATTAAATTACTGTTACTCCCTCTTGCTGTAGGTCTGTCTACTCCTGTTCCACGGGGTCGTAAGGGGAAAAAGGGGAAACCAGCTCTGCCCACTGCACCACAGCTTCCTAGGGCGGAGTGGTTGGCCAGCTGCAACCCCGACCTACTCCTGCAGGAAGACAGCTACAAGAGGCACCTGAAACACCACTGTAACAAGTATGTACCTCTGACATCTACCTGTTGACTTTTTACCAAACAACTGCTTCTGTCTGGTGGGAGGTAGCCTATCATTTAAAAGCCGTAGTCAGTGAACTGAGTTTTGTCCGTCAGAATCCTAAAGGCCATCGCCTGTTGCTGTGCTCTCGCAAAGCACTGGACACCACAACAACTCTTCCACTACCTTAAACCCAAAAGCATGTTTTGCAGATGTTTGGATTAGCCCGTAGACCTTGTGTGCAGCGAATGATACAAGCCTATCGTCTTAAACCTGTTTCTACACCGTTATGCCCTCGCAGCCTCTATATGGTGGTTTTATTTAGAACAGTCCGTTTCCACCACCCCATTAGTTGGTCTTACATGCGCGTGTGCACGTACACCCCACTCCTTTTGTTCAGTTCAGGCAGTGTCCCATTTCCACTCCTTAAGAGAAAGCAGCCACATCTTTCCCTTCTTCCCTTTCCACTCATCTTGTTGTTGGGGAGATTTTGCGGTGGCCAGTTTTTTGTAAAACAATTTTTTTGTTGGACTAAGGCTGGCGACATGCCAGGCCAGGTGCCAGGCAGACCTGTTGGAAACGGGTGAAAGGCGGCTCACACAGGGGTGATTATGTGGTGCCATCTGTCAGGCGCGGGGGCTGGCGCGCAGCGCGCCTAATCAGGCCTGGCAGTGTGATAGATGGGCAGGGGCCTGTGCCAAGGAGCTGCCGCCTCGCTGCTCTGCCCCCACTACCCAGCCACTGCTGCCGGTGCACCGGGCCCAGAGTCTCGTGCTCTTTTTGTTTCTTTTCTTATACCAGCCCCCCTCACAAAAGTCTTACCCGTTCATTTTGAATTCACTCGCTCACACTTTGCCTTTCTCCCCACCCCCTCTCTCTCCCCCAGAGTTCTCCTGAGGGTCCGTATGCTCTACTATCTTCGGCAGGAAGTCATCGGTGACCAAGCTGACAGGATCCTGGATGGAACGGACTCTAGGTTGGCATTCACTCTCCTCCCCACCCCCCAGTCCTGAGCTGCTGCCAGTATTGTCTTCCCCCTCCTACCCCTCACCCAGATGTGCATGTATAATGCAGAAACGTGGGCATCATGTTGATGGCGTCTTAGCTGAATAGTTACAATGGTGTTATTGTGTGTGTTTGTGCTTCCAGTGTGAGTGTGTGCCTGGGTATGTGCCAGTTTGTGAAGAAATGTGTGCGTGTGGCCTATTCCAATCCAGGCAGTCTGCTAGTGGCGATAGCTGTGCAGCCGTGGCTTAGCACAGCAGTGATAAGGTTAGCACTGCTCTGCCCATGTCTCCTTCCAGATGACGGCTGAGTCCCCGATCAAACCCCCCCCCCACAGTGCTCCAGGCCAAAGTACTACACTGTGTAGGGAGTAGGCTATCATTTGGCATTCTGACGATGTTCCAGAATCGTGGCTAATGACCAAGCTTCCTCCCAGATGCCGGGAGATAAGGCCCATTACGGACACACTCATCAGAATAAGTGATTGCGTGTAGATTTGGACCCTTTTAATCTTATTTTTTTTTCTTCCCTTGTCGCCTTTCTCTTTCCTCTTTCTTGCACTCCTGTCTCCCCGTCTCGCCTTGGTTGGGCCACCAGTGAAATGGATATCTGGATCCCGCAGCCTTTCCACACTGAGGTCCCTGCTGACTGGTGGGACAGCGAGGCGGACAAATCGCTGCTTATTGGCGTTTTTAAACACGGTAAGCTCCGTCCAGCTGTATTTTTCGCTTTGCCATGCACACACCACACCAGCATTTTGGCTGCTTTGGCTTGATTGGTGTTCCCATAGTGACCGCTGAGCACAGCTGGTTTAAACTAATGTCAGAAGATTGATTGATGGCTGTGTCCAGGAACCCAGGGGAACGGGTCGTCCAGGTGGGGGGGTGTGTATGCATGTGTGTGCACATGCTTTTGTGTGTATGGTCTGTGGTGGTCCAATATTTTATCAGTTCCATTGTTTTTACACAATTGGTCCACATGCTTCTCATGAGGGCTTTTGTGGCTAACTGGTTCAGATTGTAGATAAATGTCTTATTGCATTACGGCGCCAAACAAGATTACGATGTAGAATTTGAATGATTTAATAGTGTGAATTGTATTGATAATAATAAATATTCATATTAATTTGGGATAATTTATTATTATTCTCTGTAATTGTAACCCTCTCAGATTCAGTTATGGATCCGTTCCTCGTGTGCACACACATGCTGTTGAACATACCTTCACACACAGGAAGATTTCTAAAACACAAGAACACAATAGAGCTTCCCTATAGTTAACTATATATTCCTCATTCACTTTGGGAGCCAGAGGGTGAATCTGCTCTTTGCATCTTTGTCATACACACATTCTTAATGCACACACTTTACACATGCACATGCGGCTTAACTACCTCGTGTACGTGCGCACACACACACGTGCTGCGTCTCTGTCCGCCTGCATGCCCGACTGCCCCCCCCCCCCCCCCCCCCCCCCCCCCC